>CM076572.1:1168609697-1168918837 GCA_034641835.2 Pinus albicaulis
ACAGGATATAGATCAGATCTCCCAAATATTTGTTCCCTCTCTGTACAGACATTTATTTGGCCAAGACGCCCCTTGCATGTCATGGCGGGCCAAGGAGACTCTGGTTAAAGTGGCGCACTGGTTCCCTTTCCCTGGGTACACCTTCATCCGAGTCTTTGGAACTTACAAAGCACCACATGCTATGCCTCGCTTCGTGACAGACAAAATGCTGATGCAGGAGGTGTGCTTTCAGATGTCACACGGATTCTCCAACATCCTATCTAAGGGCAAAAAGAAGCCATGGCCCACTCTTCCCCTCACTATTGGTGCATTCACAGTTAAAGACTTCAAGGAAGTACTAGCAGAGGCAGAAGCAATGAGAAGTTATCAGCTGGGGGCACTTGAACACCGGACATATGACCCAGAGAGAATAGTCCCTGAACACTGCCGGAGAGCCAACCTCAAGTGGACTTATCAGCATCTTGAGCGCCCAGCGGAAGATGAGAGAAGAAACTGGTATAATGCTGAAAGACAACTTGCTCCAGGAATTGACGTGGTCCAGGAAGACTCAAATGATCAGAACTTAGAAGACAGAAGACGTCAGTTAGGAGGTGCCTCTTCATCCATACTCAAGAAATCTCGACTCAACACAGGGCCAACCCCATCCATCAAACAAAAGGAAGTAGAGGCAAAAGCCCAGCAGGAAAGGGAGAAAAAGCTAAAAGAAGATGAGGAGGCGCGCCAAAAGAGTGCATCAGCAACACAAAAGAAGAAGTTGGCCAAAGAGGCTAGGGAAGAAAGGGAAGACAAAGAGGCGCAAGCTGCAGCGGAACAGGCGCTTAAGGCAGAGCTGGACAAGGCAGAGGCTGAACGCCAAAAGAAAGCCGAGCAGGCTGCTGCAGCTGAACAGAAGAAGAGGGCCAAAATAGAAGCAGCAGCAGAGGCTGGATTCCAAAAGAAAGCCGAGCAGGCTGCTGCAGCTCAACTGAAGAAGAAGGCCGAAATCGAAGCAGCAGCAGAAGCTGAACGGCGGAGGAAGGAAGAAGAAGAGAAGAATACAGAGGAAAGAGCGGATGACATGCTAGATGATCTTGAGGAGATGATCTTGAAGTAACTCCTCTCGACATACCTTTGGGCCGTACACAACTCTCTGATGTTAGATCGCCCCAGAGACAGGAAGAAGATGTGTTCGACCTGACCAGACTCACTTTTGATCAGTTTTCATTCAAAATCCGTCAAGAGAAGAGGAGGTCGTTGGCACATAGTCCCTCTGCATCATCTGCAGTATCCACAGGCAAGGATATAGTTTTGGATACCAGGACTAATCCGGTAATGATAGCGTCAGCAGGTACTGCCTTCGCTGCGGCTACAGAAGAGAATGTAACCCGGATGAGCAGAGAAATAATAGCTCTACAAAACAGACTACACGCAGCTGAGCAACGCGAAAAGATGGCAGAGCAGGAGAGAGCAGCATTGCAAGCGGAAGTCCAGCAACTTCGAAACCAGGCTCTGCCAGCAAATGAAGTCTCACTTGCCATTTTCAAGGAGTGTGAGGTGTTGGAGATGACTATGAGACAGGTATATGGTGAGATTTTCACCATCAAACAAACAGTCGCTCCTCTGGCAAGAGCACGAATGGAAACCAGGCAAAGACAAGATCAGCTCAAAGAGGCTTCACAGGCTTTGGACAGGATGATGGGTTGGACCATTCAGTACCCTCAGGCACCTGAAAATTTGCCTAAGGGGGACTGGATCCACACGCAAGATGCGAAAGTTCAACTCCGCATAGCGATGCAATCTGGAGACAAATTGACTAAAGACCTGGACAAAGTGATGTCCTCGTACGACCATCTGATTAGTGGTATCGACTCAATGCATACGCTGCACCACATCCCATTGCTTGGAGCATTAGAGGAAGAGAAAACCTGGGAACAAGTAAACCAGGATATTCAAACATTCTTGCAACCCATCAAGCAGGCCGCAGCTGATCCGGAGCCCTCCGCATCTCCAGAGCATCTCAGTCAATTCATCGCCGCTCCAGCGCGGATTTATACCAAGCTTGCGTCGCTCTCAAATCAGATTGGACAGAAGAGGGAGACCCTAGTACCGAACGCTTTGGAATGCGTGTATAGGTTGAAAGAGGAGGTGCCTGCATCTCTATAGCTACAGAGTATCACATGGCAGATCTCCTTTAAGGAACAACAAAGCTGACATTAACAATAAGGCCTCCTAGGGGTAAAGCAAAATCTTGAGCAGCAAGAAGAACCAGGTCGCAAATCGCAACAACAGGACAGGTCGCAGGTCGCATCATCTACCCAGGTCGCAGAAAGAGTTGGTCGCAAGGTAGCCCAAAAGTCAAGAAGGCGAACAGTCAAGGAAACCCAACAGACAATTTTGGCATTATAAATACTCCTACGGGACATTGTACAAGGGCTTTTTCTTTTGGGAAACTCAGGAGCTACAAGCATTGTATTTAAAGATCTGACACTTGAGCACATGAATATAGAATCTTGTTGAAATACCCTATGGTTATGATGTGTTTTGCTTTATGAACACTTTGTGTATTTCTTTCAACAGTTTCAGAATATCCTATGATTAATGAATCTGTTCTTTTCATGGTATCGTTTATATGTCGTGGCTATCCGTGTTGTATCAATGATGTTTATCTTATTATCCGTTATATTAATGAATGTTAATAAACTAGATTGTTAGCATTTCGTTTCATCTTTCAGGAAGTGCAGAGGTATCTTATCATCAAGAACTATTTTTTGTGTGATCAGACCACTGTACAAGCAATTACCCCACAAAAGATGTATTGCTAATGACATCTCTTGAGGTGTATGTGCTTTATCTATAATCTTGCTACACATAGTGTTTGATTCATGTTTAACACGTTAATCTCGTATTCTATATCATGTGAATAAGTGTATGTTCGCAGGTTCAAGCAGGTTCTTTTGAGACCGAAGAGAAGTCATCTTAAGTGGTAGCCGGACCCACACTCCGGACGGGATCCCTACTCCAAACGGTTTAAGGTCTAATTGGGACTTTCTACCGGGGAGATCCCCTAATGTTGGCCGGACAAATTTTCCCGTCAACAGAATTGGCGCTAGAAGGAGGGCCTGATGGCAGCCTCCCAGCACACAACAAACATCCCATCACAAACTCCCCAAGGGGAGGTCACAAACAATGAAACTAACCCTCCTCTTCCAGAAGATATTCCAGGGAGGGAGCTTCGATATTATGAAATCACTAGGGAGTAGCTGAGAGCCTTACGCCCAACTGCCCGAGATCTTGTCAACCAGTTACGGTTCACTCCAATCATGGAATACCTTACCCATACTAGGACTCCGCCCGAGAACATCACCCCTAACGGAGCCCTTGCAAGTACTATACCCGAGCTCATAAACCTCATGTTGGAAGACCTCGCACACGCTGTTGAGGAAAACGATCCTGTTCTCCAAGAGGGTGAAGAGTTTGCTGACACCGGTCCTTTCCCCGACTTCCAGCCTAACCAACCCCGACAAAACAACAACCAGGCACAACGCCCACCTAGGGATGGTGAGGCAGGCAGAGGCCGAGGAAATATAGACGGGGGGAATAGAGCCCGTAGAAATGAAGGAGATAGGAATAGAGGCCGAGGGGCCGGGGGGAGGGGGGATAGAGGCCGAGGCCAAGGAAACCAAGCTCACAACCGCCACCCAAACCCAGTGAGGCCTCCTGTAAACAACTTGGGATATCTTAGAGATTTTCTGAACCGTGGGGGGCACCAAGACGAACACTCCCGTCACGAGTCAGAAGCATCGGTCTCAGGTTCGGAAGGAGAATCTGAACATCAGTTTAGGCAACACCAGCGAGCAAGAAGAATACAACCCCTGGCCTGGATGGCTCAATCCCCATTAAACCTTTTAGGCCCGCTCCAAGATTTGCCTAGGCATCCGGAGAAGCATCTACCAAAGTTCGACCCTGAAAAGGGTACCCTGGCTGAAGATCATATTAGCAGCTTCTATTTTTCTCTACAAATCATGAGAGTACAGTCCGATGATGTCGCATGTCGACTGTTCCCCCATACCCTCGAAAACAAGGCAGCCACTTGGTACCGCTCTCTCCCCAGTGCCTCCATCACTTCATGGGAGCAATTCCGTCGCATTTTCCTGCATAAGTTTTCAGAAGATAAAACTCCTTGCATGCTTCTAACTGAGCTAAGCACCATCAAGTGTCAAAAAAAGGAAAAGGTGAAGGACTTCAACCAACGCTTCGCTACCATACTGCAGAAATTTCCTCCCAACTTAGCATTGGATGACTCAATCACCATTGACTACTACACCAAAGCCTTGCCCCGAGATATTGCAGTTTTCGTGAAACGGGAAGCCCGTGCTAACCTTGCGGCTAATTATGAGGCTGCTCTCGCTGTGGAAAAGGACATGCTTTCGATAGGAGCCATCGATCATGAAGGACGAGATGATAACAAACCCAACACGAAAAGAGGTCAGTCCTCCACTCCTAAGACTACTGATAGGGATAGAGATACTCTTGATTTTGAAAGCATGGCCAAAACGCTCAAGCATTTAACGAATGAAGTCACTGACCTCAGGAGAAAAGGCGCAGAAGCCACGACTAGTAGTAGACCACCTAAACCTTTTTTCAGAAAAAGTAATCTCAATACTAGCCGACCTCCGTCCAACACAAATACTGCTCTAAATGTGGAAGAGATAGGGAAAGATAATTTCTGTTCTTTTCACCAAGCTGCCCATTCCGAGAAAACATGCCCTCACTGGATTGGTAGCATGACAGCAGTAGTTAATCAGCTTTTAGATGATCAAACTCCAGGGGATGTGACGGAGAGTGAGTTTTCAGATCATGATGAAAATCCATCCTCAAATGAAGAACCAGGATCCTCTATCCTTGCTTTTGACGTAATTCGAGGTGGAGAAAACCTTACTCCTATCGATATTTACATGGCGGACACTCCCAGGGATCGGCCCGTGCGGAATTATAGCCTCAGAAGCAAAGGACCTGTTCCCGAACAGTCTTATGAAGACAAAAAAAGGGCTTTCCTAAGGAAGATCCTGCCCCCTGGGAGCGGAAAACAATCTGTCCCGGAAAAACTCCCCAACAACACTACCCGAACGAGTCAAAAGGGAAAACTTCCGACAGAATCCTCTGAGACTTCCGCCGAGCCTAGCCCTCAACCAGAACCCAGTTATAACATTGTTGAGGATATGAAGAAAACAAGAGCAAACATTTCTCTCTATGAGTTGGCTCGCATTACTAATCAAAAGGAGCTTATTCTTAAGGCTTTCGCAAATACGTCAACTGCGAAGACTGTGAGCAATACGCCTGCGCAGGCCGGATCAGATGTTCAATCCATAGTGAACGCCATCAATACCAACTCTAGAGGGTCCACCCCCCCGTTCCTTTTGTCCTTCGAGATGTTCAACTTCAATGTCCACAACTGTCTGGTCGACTCCGGTGCCTCTACAAACGTCATGCCCTTATCTGTCTGTAAGAAACTTAACATTCGCCCAGAGAAGACTGATGCAAAAATCATACAACTCGATAGATCACAAGTACCTGCCATAGGGGAATTGAACAATGTCATCATCCGCTTGTCATCAGACTCTAGGGTCCATCAGTGCATCGACATTGTAGTCGTTGATATTCCAGAAGCATACGGCCTATTGCTCAGTAGAGATTGGTCCAGCAAATTACAAGGCTACTTCGCCACCGACTGGTCCCATTTGTGGCTTCCTTACAAGGGGCGGAATAATCAAATCAGGGTAGAAAGTGAGCCTTACATGAAACACACCGTCACCGATCTGGACGCCATTAATGAACCCATCAGCTTTGCACAAGAAGAGCTTAGCATGTGTTTTCTAGAGTCAATATTTGGATGCTACCAAACCCCCCAGTCTCCTATAGACCCCGAGGTTCAATCTGAAGTAGCTTTTGTCACTGAGGAGCAAGCAATCCCTGACTTACCACTTGCAGAAACTCATTCACAGCCTAGTGCCCTGAAGGAGCCAGAAAGTGACCTATGGACCTTGTATTATGACGGATCCAAGACTAATGACGGAGCTGGTGTTGGTTGCATATTGCTTGACCCGCACAAGAATAAATACCTGATCTCATGCCGGCTAGAGTTTCAGTGCACCAACAACTCCGCTGAGTACGAGGCATTAATCCTCGGACTTAAAAAGGCACTGGACTTGAAGGTAAAATGTTTGCAGGTCATTGGAGATTCCGAGATCATCACCCGCCAGGTACGCAACACTATTCATTGTTTATCTCCACATTTAAAGGCGTATCAACAAGAGGTATGGCGTTTGATTTCTGGTTTTGATGCATTTGGAATAAAATCTGTCCTTAGGATGCACAACGCAGCAGCAGATACTCTGGCCAATGCTGCTGCTAGATTCACGCCTTTGAGGGACGGTTTTTCTATTGAAATTGTATATAGGCCCTCTGTGCCAGACAATATTTCTAATTTACGCGTGTTTAATGATGATCAACAGATTTTGGATTTTATGTGCAACACTGAAGTATTCAAAGACGCAGCAATTGATGAGGAAGAACATGAGCGTGCGTTACAGAAAAGGAATGAGGAACACAGAGAGAACACTATGCCCAAGGGGGTGGTATCATTAGAAAAGATGTTTGATCTGCAAAACCGATTCCGCAGGCCTCCGAACACCAAAGTGCAAAGTTCCATATTGGCTCATCGGCAAGTCAACTTGGGGTCAGATGAGAATCCTAAGTTTTTTAACCTTGGCAAAGACTGTAGTGATGAAGAGGCACGGGCTTTCACCCAGCTATTCCGGAAGTATCGTGATGTATTTGCCTGGACGTATGAAGATCTACGTACATACGATACTCGTATCATTCAACATGTAATACCCATGAGAGAAGGGGTTAAACCCTTCCAACAGAAACTCAGAAAAATACATCTAGCTTTGGAGCCAATGATTCTAAAAGAACTTAAAAAGCTTTTAGATGCTCGCATCATTTTCAAAGTTCGTCACTCCACGTGGGTGTCGAATCTGGTACCTGTGCGAAAGAAGTCTGGTGAAATTCGCTTGTGTGTAGATTTCCGCAATGTGAATCGGTCCTCAAACAAAGACAACTACCCGGTGCCCCCCATGGAACAGATATTACAAGCTGTATCTGGATCTGAGATGTTTTCCCTATTGGACGGCTTCTCCGGCTATAACCAAGTATTGGTAGCCGAACCTGACAGATTGAAAACCACATTCCGGACAAAATGGGGAACCTTTGCTTTCAGACGCATGCCCTTTGGATTGATCAATGCAGGAGCCACCTTCCAACGAGCTATGGACATAGCCTTCCGCGGTCTAATAGGGCAGAGCGTGGTGGTTTATTTAGACGATGTTACTGTATTTTCAAAATGCAGGGGCGACCATTTACGCCACCTTAGACAAATCTTCGATAGATGCAGGAGGTATGGAATATCACTCAATCCTAAAAAGAGCGTTTTTTCTGTGGCAGAGGGAAATTTGCTAGGCCACATTATCACTAAACAGGGCATTGTGGTTGATCTGGAACGGGCTAAAGCCATTGCTCAGATTCCGCCCCCAAACAACAAGAAAGCAATGCAATCCTTCCTGGGGAAGATTAATTTTGTCCGTAAATTCATTTCAGATTTTGCGCAGATTGTCAGGCCGCTGCAGGGAATGATTAAGAAGAATGCCGCATTCAAATGGAATCCCGAAGAGAAAGAGGCTTTCGAAAAAATCAAAAGGGCTATAGCTGAAACCCCTTCCCTCCAAAGTCCAGATCTTGATAAAGGCTTCATCCTATACACGTTCGCTTCAGATTCCTCGCTTGCGGCTGTCCTCACACAGAAAGATAATAACAACGATGAACGGCCCATTTATTTTATGAGCACCGGTCTACAGGGAGCTGAATTAAACTATCCGGAAATTGACAAGCAAGCCTATGCGGTTTATAAGGCAGTAAAACATTTTAGGCCTTACATCTTGAAAAGTCACGTCACGGTTTTTGTACCACACCCCGCAGTCCGCTCACTCTTCGTATAGCAAGAACTAGGCGAAAGGCGGGGCAACTGGATGGCATGTTTACAAGAGTACGATTTAGAGTTCAAACCAGCACATACCGTCAAAGGACAGGGCTTATGTCAAATGGCCGCAGAGGCTGCAAATACACGCGAGATGGAAGAAGAATGTTGGGAACAAGAAATCGACATGTATCAGAGCGACCATGTGCCCCAGCAAAATAGCCTTTCTTGGTATTCTGACATTTCAAGATATCTGGCCCAAGGCACGATGGACCCTGCTCTTACTGCCCGACAGAAGCGCGCAATAAGATTAAAAGCCGCATCTCACCAACTGATCCAAGGTAAGTTATTCAAGAAACACCACGATGGGGTCCTGTTACGCTGTTTGGAAACTGACGAAGCACAAAAAATCTTAACCGAGTTACACGATGGACCCGCTGGAGGTCATTTTTCCGGGGATACCACCGCCCATAAGATAATGCGTGCAGGATATTATTGGCCTACTCTTTTCAGAGACGCGCATGCATATGTCCGGAAATGCATTCAGTGCCAGAAGTTCGCCAACCGAGAAGCACGGCCTGCCGCACCACTACTCTCAGTAGCAGTAGAGGAACCTTTCCAACAATGGGGTTTGGATGGAATTGGGGAAATCATACCTCACTCTTCTAAACAACATCGGTATATCCTTACGGCTACTGATTACTTCACCAGGTGGGTTGAGGCAATACCGTTACGCCGAATCAACGATCAAGAGGTAATAGAATTCCTCACGCATTTCATCATGACTAGGTTTGGCGTTCCGACTTCTTTAGTTTTTGATAATGCGACTTATTTCTCATCTTTTAAGTTATATGATTTTGCGCTGGAAAATGGAATTATTCTGAAACATTCTGCAAACTACTACCCCCAGGGAAATGGTTTAGCTGAGTCCACTAACAAGAACCTCATCCGTATTATTAAGAAGACTCTCCTATCCCACCAGCGAAATTGGCACAATGCCCTTCACAATGCACTGTGGGCTGACCGTATTACTCCCAAGTCCTCTTTAGGCACCTCCCCATTTTTTCTTGTGTATGGAAAAGAAGCTGTCCTCCCTTCTCATCTATCTTTCCCGGCCCTCCAACTGTCCCAAGAATGTCATGGTACTCCGTGTCCCACCTTGCAAAACCGAATCGACACCTTGCTGAAATTGGAGGAAGAAAGGCAAAAGACCCGGGAAAAATTCGCCGTCCATCAGAGCCGAATCAAAAGATGGTTTGATAAAAAGTCCGCGGGAAACAAAACTTTTGAGGTAGGAGACTTGGTCCTTAAGTGGGATAAAGCCCATGAGGAAAAGGGGAAGCATGCCAAGTTCCAAGCACTTTAGACAGGCCCGTTCCAAATTAATGAAAAGATAGGTCCCCACACATTCAGATTACAAACCCTTGATGGACGAGTCGAGGTCCTCCCGGTAAACGGGCATGACCTCAAGCACTATTTCACTTAACAGCCCTTCGAGGGCTGTCTGGTTTTGTACCATAGTTCCTTGTCTTTTGTTTGTTTTTATAAAAAATAAAAAAAAAAAAAAAAAAAAAATAAAAAAAAAAAAAAAAAAGAAAAGAAAGAAAGAAAGAAAAAAGAAGAACCTAAAGGAGGATTTGTTAGAACTACGCAGATTGGCATACTGCAGCAGGTTCTCCGCTGATGGAAGGCCTTTCCCGATAAACTCAAAGGCGGCGGAAGTTGTTTGCCCTCTACACCTAGAGGTAGCACATTACCAAGCACAAGTCGTCAAGCAGGGGAACTTACCTCGCCAGGCTGAGAGGGTGTCCGCAAAAGAAAATGCAGTGTAATTGGTAGCCAGACTAGGAGGGAAGAGAGATACTCTAAAACGACGATAGGGCATCTGGGAAAAACCAAAGTCCTCATACCAGACCAGGAGCAACCTCTCTGCAAGCAAGATAAGTCGGGATCCCTCATCCGCCCAGGCTAAACAGCCATTTCAAATAAGTGCCATGAGCACATTTAAATAAGTGGCTCAGGCACATTCAAAATAAGTGCAACAGCACACAAATAAGGGTAAAGGCTTGAGAAAGGCTTCCTGCGCAGAGAGGTGATGTAACGACTCCGCCGGGGTACTGACCAGGCTCGCTGGCAGCGGAGCAACGTTCATGATTCCTAGGCAGTGACTCCGTCGGGATCGAGAGGTTCGCTGGCAGCGGAGCAACACGATGAGGACAAAATAATCGTACCAGACCCTGTAGCCACCTAGAGTTCTCCAACCCTTCCAGTTCGGAGACCTGAAGAAAGAATTTGTTTGAATGGCGCCCAACCGGACCAGCAAGCTCAGCAACTCAGCCGGACGACCGAAGGCTAGGAAATGGCAACCACATGGTAAATGAGGACAGTTAGCATAAGCCCCTCCCTCCCCCCACTAAGGCTAACTATTAGCAGAGACTCTGAGTTCGTCCAGTGAATCGCCATTTGTTGTAACCTTTACAACACCCTCCAAAAAAGACTACCCTTTTAAAATTTTGGGGCCCCTTAGAACTAAAGAGAAATTGCTAAGTCACTAAGTCGCAAAAGTAGACATCCATGAAAATTGCGACCTTGCGACCTAGCGACCTCAGGTCGACAGGTCGCCAGGTCGCACATTACATGAACTCATGAAAATTGCGACCTTGCGACCTAGCGACCTCAGGTCGCAAGGTCGCCAGGTCGCTAGGTCGCAATTCGGTCATTTTACGAAAATCGCGACTTAGCGACCTTGCGACCCAGCGACCTCAGGTCGCCAGGTCGCCAGGTCGCAATTCTGTCATTTTCCGAAAATCGCGACTTAGCGACCTTGCGACCCAGCGACCCCAGGTCGCCAGGTCGCAAGGTCGCCAGGTCGCAAAACGCAAGGTTTGATGAATCTGCGACCCAGCGACCCCCATTAATGGCCCGCACGTGCGACTTCCTATAAAAGGGGGGTCGCAGGTCGCATTATTCACATTCAGCGATTTGTAAGGAAAACGCCTCTGACAGCTCAACTGACAAGTTTTTCCCGGGTAAGTTGCTATTTCTTCCTGCTGTTTCCATTCTAATGTTTTTCTTACTAAACCCATCTCCCCTTGTAGCCTATAAATTGTCTTTTGACCATGATTTAATGTTTTCTGAGATTTTTGCCCGTTAACATATTGCATAAATTACCAAAACCCTCTCTATTTGCCTTTTCACCCCATGGCATCAGCCCCTTTTCTTTAAAATCATGCCACAGCTCTCCCTGGCCCTAGAAACCTCGCAAATTCCCAAGAGAAAGGGGGCAAAAGGGTTCAAGGCCGCGCGCACCAAACCCCCGGCAAGCTAAATCTGCGACCTGCGACCCAGCGACCTAGTCGCGAGGTCGCATAGTCGCATTTTTCTCCAGCTTTGAAGAATTGCGACCTGCGACCCAGCGACCTAGTCGCCAGGTCGCCAGGTCGCACTCTCTTTGTTTTATCTGGATCTGCGACCTAGCGACCCAGCGACCTCAGGTCACCAGGTTGCCAGGTCGCAAGATCGCGCCCGGGCCCTGTTTGTGTGATCTGCGACCCAGCGACTCACCAGTCCAGTTTTGCTTTAACACATTTAGGTTTTGTCACTGAATTGTAACCGATTTTTATTCACCATGACGTTCTTATCGTGGGACTCTTTTCTGAATTTGACAGGTGAAGATATAGAGTGCATACCTGTGCTCTCAGATTCTAGTGACATGGCGCCCCCGCGGTCTCAGAGAAAGGACAAGGGAACAGCGGAAGAGACTGATGAGCTGGTGGTGGTGTCCCCACCCCCAATATTCCGAGATACATTATGTACTTTTTCGAAAGACGACAGCATGAGGTGGTACCAGATTTATCAAGAGTTCGCCAAGTTGCCAGAAGAATTTCCGGAAGACCTCCCAGACCGAGAAATATACTTGGCGGTAAAGAGGTCCAAACTACACCTGGCGGGGGCACATCCAGCCATATTCCCATGTCCGGAGATCATAGACTGGATAATACAAAAGACAGACCCAGAGAAATTTGTGATCAGAGATCGTGAAGGCAGAGCTTTCACTACGCTGGTAGGCTCAGACGCACACCTTTATTATTCACTGTCGCGCCCAAACCAGCACTTTACTCGAGAATGGGCTGCTACTCACGCCGTCCCGATCGTCGATACTATTAAACAATGGTGGGAGGAGCCCGAGAAGTTCAAAGTGAAAAAGAACCAGGAATACCCAATGGCAAGCCTAAGAAAAGTTTATAAATTGGTTGCTGCCATGCTCTGCAGGCTTTACGGGCGCCCAGACTGCTCCACTTTCAACGGCAGTTGGGCCACCATTATGGAATATGTGACAACACAGGGGACCCTTTTTAACTGGGCCGGCATACTGATGACGTCGCTGCAGACCAACCTGAACTCGACATTGGCTCCGGACGAAGGAATGCCTGCTGAATTTTACATGGCTTCATACCTACTAGATGCGGTGTGCGCCCGAGTGGAGTTTGACGGCTGGGAGCACAACTGGGACCCCGAGAACACGCGCGCAATCCATCTACAACTTAAAGTATTCTGGGAGTCTAAATACAAACAGGACCTAGATCGGATCTCCCAAATATTTGTTCCCGCCCTGTACAGGCATTTATTTGGCCAAGACGCCCCTTGCATGTCATGGCGGGCCAAGGAGACCCTGGTTAAAGTGGCGCACTGGTTCCCTTTCCCTGAGTACACCTTCATCCGAGTCTTTGGAACTTACAAGGCGCCACATGTTATGCCTCTTTTCGTGACGGACAAAATGCTGATGCAGGAGGTGTGCTTTCAGATGTCACATGGTTTCTCCAACATCTTGTCTAAGGGAAAAAAGAAGCCATGGCCCACTCTGCCCCTCACTATTGGTGCATTCACAGTTAAAGACTTCAAGGAGGTGCTAGCAGAAGCAGACGCAATGAGAAGTTATCAGCTGGGGGCAATTGAACACCGAAACTATGACCCAGAGAGATTGGTCCCTGAACACCGCCGGAGAGCCAACCTCAGGTGGACTTATCAGCATCTCGAACGCCCAGCAGAAGATGAGAGGAGAAACTGGTATAATGCTGAAAGACAACTTGCTCCGGGGGTTGACGTGGTCCAGGAAGACTTGGATGATCAGAACTTGGAAGACAGACGACGTCAGTTAGGAGCTTCTTCTTCATCCATGCTCCAGAAATCCCGAATCAACACAGGGTCAACGCCATCCGCCAAACAAAAGGAGGCAGAAGCAAAGGCCCAACAGGAAAGGGAGAGGAAGCTAAAAGAAGATGAGGAGGCGCGCTCAAAATGTACAACTGCAGCACAAAAGAGGAAGCTGGCCAAAGAGGCCAGGAAAGAAAAAGAAGACAAAGAGGCACAAGCTGCAGCGGAACAGGCGCTTAAAGCGGAGTTGGACAAGGTGGAGGCTGAACGCCAAAAGAAAGCCGAGCAGGCTGCTGCAGCTGAGCAAAGGAAGAAGGCCGAAATAGAAGCAGCCGCAGAGGCTGAACGACAAAGGAAAGCCGAACAGGCAGCTGCAGCTGAGCAAAAGAAGAGGGCCGAGATAGAAGCAGCAGCAGAAGCTGAACGGCGGAGGAAGGAAGAGGAAGAGAAGAACACAGAGGAAAGAGAAGATGACACGCTAGATGATCTTGAAGTAACTCCTCTCGACATACCTTTGGGCCGTACACAACTCTCTGATGTTAGATCGCCCCAGAGACAGGAAGAAGATGTGTTCGACCTGACCAGACTCACTTTTGATCAGTTTTCATTCAAAATCCGTCAAGAGAAGAGGAGGTCGTTGGCACATAGTCCCTCTGCATCATCTGCAGTATCCACAGGCAAGGATATAGTTTTGGATACCAGGACTAATCCGGTAATGATAGCGTCAGCAGGTACTGCCTTCGCTGCGGCTACAGAAGAGAATGTAACCCGGATGAGCAGAGAAATAATAGCTCTACAAAACAGACTACACGCAGCTGAGCAACGCGAAAAGATGGCAGAGCAGGAGAGAGCAGCATTGCAAGCGGAAGTCCAGCAACTTCGAAACCAGGCTCTGCCAGCAAATGAAGTCTCACTTGCCATTTTCAAGGAGTGTGAGGTGTTGGAGATGACTATGAGACAGGTATATGGTGAGATTTTCACCATCAAACAAACAGTCGCTCCTCTGGCAAGAGCACGAATGGAAACCAGGCAAAGACAAGATCAGCTCAAAGAGGCTTCACAGGCTTTGGACAGGATGATGGGTTGGACCATTCAGTACCCTCAGGCACCTGAAAATTTGCCTAAGGGGGACTGGATCCACACGCAAGATGCGAAAGTTCAACTCCGCATAGCGATGCAATCTGGAGACAAATTGACTAAAGACCTGGACAAAGTGATGTCCTCGTACGACCATCTGATTAGTGGTATCGACTCAATGCATACGCTGCACCACATCCCATTGCTTGGAGCATTAGAGGAAGAGAAAACCTGGGAACAAGTAAACCAGGATATTCAAACATTCTTGCAACCCATCAAGCAGGCCGCAGCTGATCCGGAGCCCTCCGCATCTCCAGAGCATCTCAGTCAATTCATCGCCGCTCCAGCGCGGATTTATACCAAGCTTGCGTCGCTCTCAAATCAGATTGGACAGAAGAGGGAGACCCTAGTACCGAACGCTTTGGAATGCGCGTATAGGTTGAAAGAGGAGGTGCCCCTGGTGTCCCCCATAGCGGCAGAGTACCAGGCATGGCAGGATTTCCTTAGGGAACAACAGGTTGACATTAACAGTTCGCGTCCCGGCAGCAGCAAGTCCTGAGCAGCAAGAAGAACCAGGTCGCAAATCGCAACAACAGGACAGGTCGCAGGTCGCATCATCTACCCAGGTCGCAGAAGGAGTTGGTCGCAAGGTAGCCCAAAAGTCAAGAAGGCGAACAGTCAAGGAAACCCAACAGACAATTTTGGCATTATAAATACTCCTACGGGACATTGTACAAGGGCTTTTTTTCTTTTGGGAAACTCAGGAGCTACAAGCATTGTATTTAAAGATCTGACACTTGAGCATATGAATATAGAATCTTGTTAAAATATCCTATGGTTATGATGTGTTTTGTTGTATGAACACTTTGTGTATTTCTTTCAACAGTTTCAGAATATCCTATGATTAATGAATCTGTTCTTTTCATGATATCGTTTATACGTCATGGCTATCCGTGTTGTATCAATGATGTTCATCTTATTATCTGTTATATTAATGAATGTTAATAAACTAGATTGTTAGCATTTCGTTTCATCTTTCAGGAAGTGCAGAGGTATCTTATCATCAAGAACTATTTTTTGTGTGATCAGACCACTGTACAAGTAATTACCCCACAAAAGATGTGTTGCTAATGACATCTCTTGAGGTGTATGTGCTTTATCTATAATCTTGCTACACATAGTGTTTGATTCATGTTTAACACGTTAATCTCGTATTCTATATCAGGTGAATAAGTGTATGTTCGCAGGTTTAAGCAGGTTCTTTTGAGACCGAGAATGTAGCTAGTGATGTAGTGAAGAGGGCACAATTGTCCCTTGCCTTCGAAGGAAGAGCTTTGGATTGGTACATGGGATACATTGGACATCATACAAACTCAACCATTGAAGAGATCAAGAACGCTCGGAAAAACAGTTTAAGAAGCCTAAGTCCTATTCTCAAATAGTGGTCGATCTAAAGGATTTCAAGAAAGGGCCTTCTGAGTCTGTGTGGGAGGCCGATCAATGGCTAAAGAAGGTGATCACGGAAGGAGGATTTCAGTACGATTAAAGACAACACACGGAATGGTTCATTGCTATGTTGCTACCCCACATGCGCGTACCTATGGGTCACCAAACTTTCGAATCACCGGAAAAAGCCCTGGAGGTCACTATGAAGTTAGAATTTGTGCCTAGAGATGACACCCAGCTAGGCGTCCAGCAGATCTAAGGACAACTGGAAGTGATGCACATGGAGATCTAGAACTCGCGAAAGGAGTGAGGCGTAGAGGCTAGCCCTGAAAGGTGGTGCATACGATGCAGGACGAATGGTCACACCAAGGATAACTGCCCTCTGTTAACAGACTACATGCAGGCCAGAGGACCTAGTCCATTGTGCCTTAGGGAAGTTACAGGACCAAGTGGGCTAGCACTATGGTGTGATGATTTCCGCGTTGCAGGGCTGCACGACACAAACCACTGTCCTCGCCTTGCTGCATACGCCCCCGAAGTAAAATAACAATGGTGCAGGTTTTGTAGGTTGGTAGGACATGATGAACAGAACTGCCGAATGTATGATTTGATGATCGATCGAGGGAATCTCTGTAGGGTGCAGTCAGATCCATCCTCACCCAGATCCCTCTCGAATGCAGGGGGCTACCCAGCAAGGGGCAGGGGAGGCAGAAGAGGTGGGAGCGCAGGTCGAGGACGAGGGCAACTCATCTGTTACAACTGTGGAGAGGTAGGGCACTTTTCCAGGGACTATCTAAACCCTACAAGATAGTCCTATCGGTATTGCAAGCAGCTGGACCATGTGATTGAAGACTGTACAGTATTGATAGTGAAGATGCAGGAAAAGCAGCCAACACCTACGCAGAATGTGCAGAGGGTTAAGGCCGAACTACGAGAAAAAGATCCAAGCGTGAATGTCGTAACACGTAGTGGGATGACCACCAGAGGGCCTAGGGAGAAAACTGCAATCGAGCCTCTGATCTGACCAGTAATTAGCAAACAGGAAGGTTTGGGTCTAAAAAAGGAGAAAGAAACATTTGTCGCAGCTCGCAAATACTTTGCTGAGGTAGAGGCATCTACTTCGCAGCAACCTGAGGACCTCAAGGCAAATGAGGAGGTAAAACCCTTTTTACAGGCCTGTATGAAGCTGCTGTGCAACCCAAAGGCTATGGAAAATCTTTAGGCATTAATAGATAGCTGCGCAACATGACCTATCCTCCCTCTGGAAGTCAAGGACATACACAAAATCTATAGGTATAAGAAATGCACTAGTAGGGAGATGAGGTTGACTACGCAGATTGGTGATTACGAGATGGATTAGGTTATTTTGGACCTAGGGTCAGATGTGAATGTATTACCTAAACAGACTTGGCAATGAATGGGGGAGCCTAAGTTGGAATGGTCTACTATCCAGCTGCATATGGCCAATCAACAGAAGATCATTCCATTGGGAAGATTATCGAAGATTTTGGTGGATATTGCAGGGGTTAAGGTTTGGGCTGACTTTGAAGTAATTCAGATTGTCGAAGATGCGAAACCCTACCCTGCGCTCCTAGGTTTGGATTGGGCCATCGATATGGGAGGCATCATTAACCTAAAGAAGTGAATCATGGTATTTGAGAATAACGGTACAAGGGTAATAGTACCATTAGATCCAATGGAAGGCTAACGACACACAGAACTAGTGCATGACGAAGAGGATGTGGATCATATCTATAATTTGACTGCCGAGATGAAGATTGGATCAACCCCACGATGGAGGGGGTACTCTGCTGGAAAAAGGACAGTGAATGTTTCTTCGACTCTGATGGGGAGATAGAGAATTGGAAAAACCAGTTACGTGATGTCTCTGCGCTGTGATGTCTTCGGATCACGAAGGACTTCCACTGCATCTCCTTAGAGGTAAGAGATCTACCTTATTTCGATGGTTCTGGTAATGTTAGGGGCTTTTTGCGGGCATTTGAAGCTGAGGTTCCCAGGGAACAGAGGTTAAGGGCCCTTAACTTAGTGATGTGTGCAACCCCTGCACGATGGTGGGAGACGCATAAGGAAGCATTCCCGGAGTGGGAGGATTGTCAGGACATGATGCTCCTATGATTTGAGACTTTGACGGAGGTACAAGTCAAGTTGTTCCTTGGCCCAAGGGATCTGCGTGAACACGTGGTTGCATGGATGGAGGCGTGGGGCGACCGAACTATAGGAGAGTGGGTTCACTTGTTCACTCATGCATTAGGTCCAATCCCCACTGCCTATTACCTGGATGCGGAGCTACACCAGTGCACCCGCCACTAGGAAAATTTGACGAATGACTTTATAGGAAAATTCGGATTGATAGGGGGTTCTGAGGCTCTTGACGAAGCTCTGCAAGACATGGATAAATTTGTGTTTGGAAAGACCAACTCTTCTACAGTATTCAGGACGCTGACATGGGAAACACAGATGAAGGATATTGTCAACTGTTTCAGCTTGGAAAGAGAGGAAGGTGAAGATGATCCATGATCTGTCTCTATCCCGAAGTCGGAAGGGGAGTGCACCATTGAAGGACCTCCACTAAAGGAAGTGGATGTCACTAAGCCTCTCAAGCTGCACGAAGTCAACATTGGGATGAAAGAGCACCCTATGTTGGCTAATATTGGGGACTATTTGGATGAGAATACAGTAGGTAAAGTGGCTGACTTACTTACATAATATCAGGAATTTTTCCCTACAAATTTTTCCAAGATAAAGGGGATCACAGGGGACTTAGGGGTCATGCATATCACTCTCAAACTCGATGCGCGGCCCATAAAGAAGCGAAATTATAGGTTGAACCCAAAGTATAAGTAGAAGGTCAAGGATGAGCTCGATAAAATTCTTGCTGCAGGTATCATCGAACTTGTTGAACAGTCAGACTAGGTCAGTTCAATGGTGGTTTAGGAGAAAAAGACTAAGGGAGAGATTCAAATATGTGTGGACCTACGCAAGTTAAATGATGCCTGTGTTCATGATCCATTCCCAATGCCATTCTCAGACGAAATATTAGACAGCGTGGGAGGACAGGAAGCATACTCTTTCACGGACTGGTTCTCAGGATACCATCAGATAAGAATCTCACTTGAGGACTGCAGCAAAACCACATTCACCACTGAGTGGGGATATTTTCAGTATACTGTCATGCCGTTTGGACTCAAAAATTCCCCTGCTATCTTCTCACGGGTCGTTGTCGCAGTGTTGAAAGAATTCATTCATAATTTCCTCGAGGTGTATTTCGATGACTAGGCTGTCTTCGGCTTGGTCAAGGCACACGTCTCAAACCTATGCATGATGTTGGATGCTTGCTGGAAACAACAGATTTCACTAAATATCAAGAAGTGTATCTTCTGCGTACCCTTCAAAATCTTGCTCGGCCACATAGTTTTTCGGCAAGGACTAATGGTAGATCCTTCCATAATCGCAATTATCATAAATTTTCCAATACCAACCACGGAGAAACAGTTGTGCTCGATCCTTGGACATCGAGGCTACTACAGGAAATTCATTCAAGGCTATGCACTGATTACTACCCCTATGGAAAAATTGCTCAAGAAGGATATTTAATTCTTCTGGAATGATGAATGTCAAAAGAGCTTCGAGCTACTAAAGGAAAAGATGGTCTCGGCACCTATTCTCATCTTTCCAGATTGGGAGAAGGTATTTCATGTTCATGTTGATGCGTCGGGCATTGCTCTCAGGGCTGTCCTTACGTAGTCAGTGGAGGGAAATATTGACCATCCGGTTGCCTTTGCAAGTAGGAAGCTCTCTGGAGTGGAACAAAACTACTCCACCACAGAGCGGGAGGGATTGTCCATGGTTTACGCGTTGCTGAAATATCGACATTACTTGTTAGGAGGACACTTCAAAATGTTCACAGACCATTCAAATTTAAAGTACCTGGTCAATAAGCCTATGTTGGGGGGGGAAATATGCCGATGGCTGCTGCTATTTCAAGAGTATGACTTTGAAATCATAGTCAAGCAGGGAAAGTTGAATGCGGGGCCAAACCACTTGCCTCGAATAGAGAGTGGCGAGCAACCAACTGACCTGGAAGCCAGATTTCTTGATGCGCAGCTATTTTCTATCAAGGTAGTAGATGCACACTTCGCTGATATCATTAATTTCTTGACTACCGGGACGACACCTCCAGAGTAATTTGTATAGTAGAAAAAAGAGTTAGTCACCCGGGCAGCAGACTTTACCATCATCGCAGGACACTTATATAATATGGGGGCAGATAAAGTATTGTGGCAATATGTTTTGGAGCACAAAAGGTGGGCTATGTTTACCGACGCTCATGACGAAGTAGCAGGAGGTCACTACGTAGGGAAAGAAACGACGCAGAAGATCTTGAGGGCTGGGTTATGGTCGCCAACCCTGCATACTGATGCCCACAACTATTGTGAAGCCTGCGATACGTGCCAACGAATAGGGAAGCCATCCCGTAGAGATGAAATGCCCCTTCAACCACAAATGGCCCTACAAGCATTTGATAAGTGGGCTATTGACTTCATCAGGCCTATCAACCCCCAGGAAAAAAAAACGGGTGCATGCTACATTACTACGGCCACCGATTATGTAACTAGGTGGGAGGAAGCACAAGTAGTAAAGGATTGTATTGTAGATACCGCTGCACATTTCATCTTTGAAAAAATCCTGACCAGATTTGGATGTTCGAAGATTCTCATAAGTGACAGAGGTATACACTTTGTTATTGAAACAATCCAAGCTTTGATCAAGGAATTCCGGATCCATCATGCGAAGAGCATGCCATATCACCCCCAGGCCAATGGCCTGGTTGAAGCTTTTAATACAATCTTGGAGCAAGCACTGAGCAAGGTATGCAATACATATCGCAGCGATTGGGACGTGCGCATCCCTGTGGTCCTCTAGGCCTATCGAACAACCTGCAAGAAGTTAACAGGAAAAACCCCATTCAGGATGGTCTATGGTAAAGAATCCATTATGCCCATCAAGTATATTGTTCCTAGTCTGCGTATCGCAGCATTTTACAAACATGGCAGAACTAGACATCATGGAGGAGCGATTAACGCAGCTGATGGCTTTGGAGGAAGATCGGTTTATTGCAAATTTCCATCAGCAAGTCCAGAAGGCCTGCGATAAAGCCTGGCATGACCAAAATTCGCCAGAAGGCTTTTGCAGAAGGGAAATTGGTCCTCTTGTACGATATCCAATTTGCAAAGCATCCTTGGAAGTTTCGGCAGCATTGGCTTCGTCCCTACACAGTTAAGGATATCGAGGATGGCGGAGCGGTTAGGCTTGCTACCTTGCGCAGAGATATTCTCCCCGAATACATCAATGGTATGTAGAAATTATATAACTTATGTGTTATATATCCAAGATTCTCCTGATCACACACCATTTTAACTTCATGCACAATACATAATCTATTCCACTATTGATCATCACATGCGGAAATTAAATCAATTGCAATGCACACATGAAACCATAAAAATTCATACACATTAACACAACTGTTTAATGGGAAAGCCTGAAGCTAAAAACCCCAACTATATGTATATAATATATGTCATAGAGATCATGTAACAATCCTCATACAAAGCTGAACATGTCAAGCTCTCAGTACAATACAATCGCTACACACTAATCAGGATAGATCTTGCCAATCCATGCACCGATCTCTACCACCAGATAGCCTGCCTCTACTGCACAATCCCTGCTGAAGAATGGCTCTGAATGAACTCGAATTCACCAATCTTGCACTACGCAATCCTCATTTGAATCTCCAATGAGTGTTGGATGCAATCAATGCATCACTATAGTCACAACTAATAGTCACACTTGCTCTTTCACCTACCTCTCCACTGGTCTCCACTGAAACTGTCCATGCACTGTAGTTAAATGATGTATTCTTTAGTTGATTAATGAGTTATTATTTAGTGAATTAATTAAATAATTAATTCACACCACTCTCACTAGTGTATCAATCAGTTAGACTAGATACAACTAGCTCAACTGAGTCTAATTGAGTTAAACTAAATACAACTCCACCAACTACTTCTATAACTCCACCAAACTCTGTCACATGAGTTATAACTGAAGTCCTCATGCATTAGCTCCAGTAAACCCTCAGGAATAGCGTAATTCCTTCTATCAACTGCTGTGCCACATATGTGCACTTAACTGAAGTGCTCCAAGAGAATAAGATAATGTTTAGAGTCCAAATATTATTAAGAGCTAATAATATTCGACATATCTAGTTTTAGACTAGCAATCTAAAAATAGATTCCACCCAATATTTCTAAAAATATAATTCCATATATTTTTTCCAACTTGACCAACATCCACAAATGGCATCCTACAACTCATAGAATATGATCGACATGTCTAAAAATAGACATAGTCTAAAAATAGACTTTGCGCCAAAAATAGCCTGCGGGCCCACTTAGTGAAGGCGACTCTTTTCACTAAGCTCATCATCTTGTTTAATCTCAACACTCCCTCTCAATAAGATATGGATTATTTTCCACCTCGATCCTGTCTCTATGGTATTCAAATTTTCTCCTGGTGAGGGCCTTTGTCAGAATATCTGCATCCTGATCCTCCATAGGAATGTAAGAAAGAAACATGATCTTCCATTGCACACAATCTCTGATATGATGGTATCAGATGTCAATATGTTTAGATCTATCATGAAATACCGGATTAACCAAGAGTTTAATGCAGCTCTGATTATCACAATATATCACAGTAGGATCTAAGTGTGAACCGAACAACCCGACCAGGATCTTCCTCATCCATATAGCCTCGCATGCAGCCAAAATTTCTGCCATGTACTCGGCCTCTGCTAAAATGAGTGCCATGAATCTCTGTTTCCTGCTGTACCAAGAAAATACTATAGACCCGATATTGAATATCCCTCCAGATGTGCTCTTTCTGTCCATTGGGCTCCCTGCCCAATCTGCTTTCGTGAAGCCATGCAGCTTCAACTCATCTGACTGTTTGTACCACAATCCATATCTCGATGTGCCCCTGAGATACGTCAGGACATGCTTTCCTGCCTTCCAAAAGAGCTTGGTAGGCTTAACCATATCTTGTGAAAGCTGGTTAACAGCATAGCATATGTTCGGTCGTGTATTGACTAGATACATGAGCGAACCGACCAATTGTCGATAAACAGTGGCATCCACTACCTCTGCCGATGTAGCATCCTCTTGCCTCCAACCACCAGGAAAAGGAGTGTCGATAGGCTTGCAGCCTTGCATGTTGAACTTCTCTAGTATCTCCCGAGCATACTTGCCTTGAGACACAAACAGTCCACCCTTCTGCTTCCAAATTTCCAATCCCAGGAAATAATGAAGGAGAACCAAGTCCTTCATCTCAAAATCCTTTGCAAGATCTGCCTTGCATGAGTGTATCAACAGTTCATCACCTGTTAGTATCAAATGATCTACATAAAGTACAATGATCAACAAATTACCTTCCACCACAATCTGGTACAAGTTCGGACCCGCCTTACTCTTGGCGAAACCAAGTCCGGTGAAATAACTGTCTATCCGTGTGTACCAAGTATGAGGTGCTTGTTTCAGCCCATACAACGCTCTTTTGAGCTTGCACACATGTGACTCACTACTGAAGATTTCGAATCCTTTAGGTTGCTCTATGTACACCTCTTCCTCAATGAATCCGTTGAGGAACACAGTCTTCACATCCATCTGATGAATGTACCAACCCATCTGCGCTAAGAGAGAAAGGATGGTCCGTATGGAAGAATACCTTGCGACAGGTGAAAAGGTTTTTTCATAGTCGATCCCCTTGATGTGTGAGAAGCCCTGGGCAAAAAATCTTGCCTTGTACTTATTGACACTCTCGTCAACAACTTGCTTCACTTTGTAGATCCATCTCGAACCTACCATTGATTTCCCTTCCGACCTTGGGACAATCTCTCATGCACTGTTTCTGAAAATCGAATCATACTCTTCCACCATGGCATCTACCCATGTGGGATCCTCCACAGCTTCCTCGAAAGAAGATTGTTCTGTCACAATACACTTTCTCATCAGATCCATGTATCTAGTAAATTGGTTAGGTGACTGTCTTTGTCTGCGCTGTGATGTAGGTGCTCCTACATTTTGCGCTGCATCAAGATTCAGTCGCTTAGCTTCTGTAGTGCACTTCCGCCCTCTGATGTTTGGCACTGCATGAGTGGTTTCTTCCACTCCATGAACCTCCTCTTGTGGCTGATCCACATCCAGAGGCTCATCTTTAGGAACTAGTAGCTCCTTATCTGCATGCAAGTGTAGCTCCCTCTCAAGCGACAACTTCATTTCTTTCTCCTCATGAAATTTGATATCCTGTTGCACAACAATCTCCCGAATGTCTGGAAAATACACACGATAATTGTGGGGTGTTTCTATGTACTCCACAAATATCCCAACCTCTGCGGTCGGCTCCAGCTTCTTCCTAGCATCCTTCATCACATGAATGTAAACAGGTGAGCCAAAATACTTCAAATGAGAAATATCAGGCTTCTTACCAGAAAATGCCTCTTCGGGTGTACTCATGCCAAGTAATCTATGAGGACAATGGTTTTACACATAAACCGCAGTGTTGCATGCTTCAACCCACAAGTGTATGGGAAGGCCCTAATCATGCAACATCACCCGTGTAGCACCCACGATCGTTCTATTCTTTCTCTCCGCGACCCCATTCTGCTGTGGGTTATGAGGCACTATGAGTTCTCTTCGAATTCCTTCTACGCTGCAAAAGTCTTTGAATTCGCCAGAGATGAATTCACCACCATTATCGCTCCTTAGAGCTTTCACCTGCTTCCCCGACTCTTTCTCAACTAGCACCTTGAACTCAAAAAACATTGATTATGTCTCGCTCTTCTTCTGCATGAAGAAGATCCAGCACTTACGAGAAAATTCATGAACAAATATCACATAATACCTGTGCTTTGCTATCGAAGCTACTGAGAAAGGTCCACACACGTCTGTGTGAATTCTCTCAAGGATCGTCATGGCGCGACTATCCTTCTCATGAAAAGTGGTCTTCAAAATTTTTCCCAAAGTACATCCCTTGCACTGATTTGACTACGCAAGTGTACCCTTGGGAAGCCCGGTAGAAATCTGCTGCAAAATTTTCAAAGCGCCATGGTGAAGATGGCCCAATCTCCTGAGCCACAATTCGCCCTCATCCCGGCTGACCACTCCTTCTACTTTGCCTTCCATTGCTGCGTAGCCATCTACCTACAATTGATAAAGGTTCTTAACTCAAACCCCTATCCTCCGGGTTTCACTAGTTGCTTTACTACACAGGACAAAATTTCCCTCGCTAAAGACAACATCATAACCCTTGTCTTCCAACATCACCACAGAGATCAGATTCTTCTTCAATCCTAGAACATGCATGAAATCCTTCAATATGAAAGGTTTACCAGACTCCCTCTCAAAGGAAATGGTCCCGATACCAGTCGCACTGTATCTACCATCATCTCCCATCTTGATGTGCACTCTAATATCCTTCTCATACAGATCACTGAATAAATATTTGTCTCAAGTCATATGGAAAGACGCACCACTATCAAGAAACCACACTGATCCCATCACACTTGAAATCAAGCATGCGATCAGTGAAAAATCCAGCTCAAACTGCGAGGCTAAAGCCTCTCCAGCTGCAGATCCAACATCTTGCTTATTTTTCTTCTTATGTGGAAAACTAGTGGTGTAATGTCCGTGTTGGTGACAGTGAAGCACTTCACCTTGGACAAGTCCTAATTCTTGCCTTTCACACCAGATTGAGAAGGATTTTTATTTCCCTTCCCTTTCCTTTCTTTGGCAGCCAAAGCACAATTTTCTTCATCTTCATTCTTCAATGAAGATCCATCCCTGGTACCCCGCCTTATCTCCTCCTGCACAAGATTCGACCAAATTCTCTCCCATCCTGGCAGTTTATCCCGACCATTGACAGAGTCCTCGTAGCTATGGAAAATCTTCGGAAGCCCAAGGAGAGCCAAGCTCACCAATTCCTCTTCATCTATAGTAACCCCCACACTTCCCAGCTCATCCTTGTAGTGAACGAACTTCGTGAGGTACTTGGGTATACTGTTGCCTTTCTCCATTTTTATTTTTCTGAGCTTGTCTTTAAGCGCCAACTTCCTCTGGTCGCTTCTGCTTTGGAACAAGTCTGTCAAAGCTTTCCACATTAAGAATGGATTAGATTTACCATGAAGGCTAGACACTATGTGATCCTTCACACCTTCCAACAGAATCCTTCAACACTTTGTTGTCTTCTTTTTCCATGCGTCAAGTGCGGCTGCATCGCTAGAAGCAGGTTTTGGAATTTCTACATCTATGAACTCCTTCAACCCATTATCATCCAGCACCGCCTCCATCATGTCCTTCCATGAAATATAAATTCGAGCTTCCATCAAGGGCATACTCCAATAGCAATACACTGGAAGACATTTCAATGAATGCTCAACTTCGACACCAAGAAAACACTACAACAAATTTGAATTCCACCAGCACAAAACTCAACCGCTTCAATAATTGTAATATGCTCTGATCAATATCGCTCTGATACCATGTAGAAATTATATAACTTATGTGTTATATATCCAAGATTCTCCTAATCACACACTATTTTAACTTCATGCACAATACAGAATCTATTCCACTATTGATCATCACATGCGGAAATTAAATCAATTGCAATGCACACATGAAACCATAAAAATTCACACACGTTAACATGACTGTTTAACGGGAAAGCCTGAAGCTAAAAACCCCAACTATATGTATATAATATATGTCATATATATCATGTAACAATCCTCATACAAAGCTGAACATGTCAAGCTCTCAGTACAATACAATCGCTACACACTAATTAGGATAGATCTTGCAAATCCATGCACCGATCTCTGCCACCTGCTAGCCTGCCTCTACTGCACAATCACTACTTAAGAATGGCTCTGAATGAACTCAAATTCACCAAGCTTGCACTGCGCAATCCTCATTGGCATCTCCACTAAGTGTTGGATGCAATCAATGCATCACTATAGTCACAACTGATAGTCACACTTGCTCTTTCACCTACCTCTCCAATGGTCTCCACTGAAACTGTCCATGCACTATAGTTAACTGATGTATTCTTCAGTTGATTAATGAGTTATTATTTAGTGAATTAATTAAATAATTAATTCACACCACTCTCACTATTGTATCAATCAGTTAGACTAGATACAACTAGCTCAACTGAGTCTAATTGAGTTAAACTAAATACAAATCCACCAACTACTTCTATAACTCCACCAAAATTTGTCACATGAGTTCTAACTGAAGGCCTCATGCATTAGCTACAATAAAGCCTCAGGAATAGCGTAATTCCTTCTGTCAGCTGCTGTGCCACATCTGTGCACTTAACTGAAGTGCTCCAAGAGAATAAGATAATGTTTAGAGTCCAAATATTATTAAGAGCTAATAATATTTGACACATCTATTTCTAGATTGGAAATCTAAAAATAGATTCTGCCCAACATGTATAAAAATACAAGTCCATCTATTTTTTCCAACTTGACCAACCATCCACAAATAGCATCCTGCAACTCATAGAATATGACTCGCATGTCTAAAAATAGACATAGTCTAAAAATATACTTTGCGCCAAAAATAGCCTGCGGGCCCACTTAGTGAAGGCGACTCTTTTCACTAAGCTCATCATCTTGTTGAATCTCAACATGGTAGTCGGCTCAAACCGTATCAGATCAAATGAATCTATGGTCGGAGTAGCCATACAGGCACAGGAGGAGACCCCACCACCACAATTGACTTGGGACGAGTAAGAAGATTGTGTTGGGGGACTGTTGGAACATGGTCTCCTGCAAGAGCTGCAAATTTGGTCCATTTTTGTATATTTTTTATTTTACTTAGTCTAACACAGGGGTTTTGGGGTGGGTAAAAGCCCCTATTGCATTGTAAGTGGGTCAAGGGTAGACCAAGAGTTCGCAAACCACGGTTTGCGGACCATTAGATGCGTAGGCTAAAGTAGTATAAGTAGTTGAACCTTTTTTAGTTGTAAGACAGACTTGAACTAAGATTGGTGTGAATTTCAAATTAGTGGATCTATTTTGAGTTTTTTGGGGAAAGGACTCCTGCTGGCTGTGTGCACGAATATCCTCAGTGCTGTTGTGTGCAGACCCTATTGCTGTGTGTGCAGGTTGGGTTTTGGGTATTGTAAAAGGATCTGACAGATTAATGAATGCGGAAGTCTGTTGAAATCTCTGAATCCATTGAATCTGTGATATCTGATTATGTATGCTCTATGTCATTTATTTAAGCCGCGAAATTACTTGTGTTACTTGTTTATACTATGATCTAGATCTATTATGGTATGCATAATTCTATATTGAGCTCCGCAAGTAACTGTGCTAAGTACTTATGCTGCGTTGACAATTGATCTGAATCTATTTATTGGACTTTATGTGAGAATATATGCGATAGTTTCTTTGTTGTCCTATATCTATTATTCATTGTGATTATACATGGTATTGCGCACGTGGATGCGAAGGGACTGATAGATCTGGGTTCTTTAATATGCGATCTGATATTTTTGAAGTTGAACACAACTCTGCCTAACTTACCTGCCCTCTCCCAGGGTGCGGAAACCTAGTTCTAGCACCCTCCCATACTACTTCAGGTGAGACTTTGGCCTGCACAAGTAGGTCACTACCGAAAGGGCCAGTAGTATAGGGGTTTGTTGGCAAACCTTAACCTCCGAACCCGGGTCAAGACCCCTCAAGCCAACATAGGTCAAAGCGGTAGTGGGGAAATAAAGCCAAGAATGTGGATAAAAAAACACTGAAGCTGAAGTCTCAAATGTGCTGATAACATCCATGAGGTGGGCATACCCATGCTTGGTCATAAGAAAATATTGAACATGGCTGCCAAACATACACTATGGATCCATGTGACTCAATGAAAAGAGTATAGCCACTAAGGAATACAACCGTGGATATATTCCACAGTACACCTCAGTAGGACTATAGAAACATGATAGACAGAGAAGTTTCCCAGATAGCCCTCAAAGTACATAAATGGTACATAACTCCAATACAGCCTGGGAAGGGTGGCATAGAAGAGTGAGATGTCCCTAACCCAGGGTCTTTGACTTAACCCTGATGGTACGAATTTACACATGCGAATAGATGAGTTGAAGTCGAGCAAGTTAGAAACCACCTAATTACCATCTAATGAGGTAAACCAGTAACAGATGTGAGGGAATCAAACGATGAGGAAAATGGACCCCAAGGTCCCTAGTACATTCCACTAAGTGTGAATAAATGAGTTGACGTCGAACACTAGCGAACTCAACCAATCAAGATCCAATGATGGAAACCCACTTTTTATCATGAGGAAACCTGCCATTGAGGTCTGCAAGCTCCAAGGTATTATTAGTTCCTAGATCAAGCTCTTGGATAATGAGATGAAGTCGACAGGAGAAGAACCATTGAAGGAGGGCCTTAATGTATCCCCCTTCAATTGACACAGAACAAACCAAGATGATGTGATATATGGATGAAGTCATGAAGCGATGAACTACAACTGCACAGGGATGGCTAACCCAAAAAATTTAACAGGCTACTACAAATGGCCGACACAGGATGAGACTTCTGTTGAACACATAATTGCATGAAAAAGAATGATTTAGCAACATGAATAAATGAGCACCATGTGATATCATGCAACTAAACAAGAGGCATCAAGGCATGCTCCATATGACTGGAACCAACTAGAGGAGTAAATAAACTCATATGGATGGTATGGCTCCTAGGAAAGCTAAAACCAATTGTAAGATAATGAGACAGACAGGTGTCATGTTCAAGGGTGATGCAATTAACATTGCTAATGGATGAAAAATGAATATATGTTCCCTCTATTTTCTTTTTATAAGTTCCTTTTTCGTAAAGTTGTCCCCTAATCTTGAAAAAGAGATAAAAGTATACAAGGGAGAACATCCTAGCCATAGTAGACTAGGGTATTCATTTTTCATAACTAGTATATCCCAGTCCAAAAAAGGGTTATACTTATACCGGGTAGATGACACTTCAGGTTCTTTAACGAGCGTGAAGTAGACAAGTTCACTCGACAATATTTTCTAAGTTAGAGAGTCTGAAAAGAGTTTAAAGAAAAATCCTCCTAGAGGAATGAGTGGTATAAAGGGTAGTAACTAGTTTTGGTATTGGTGGAACTGCTCATGAAATAATGTGGACACGAGGCTGGCTAATAGGACCACTCATCGCAGCGGTTCCTCCAAGAAATGGTAAAACAATAAGTGATTGCTGATGGTAGGCCAAGAAGGAGATGACGATGGATAAGAGAAACCAATGCTCAAAGTGCAGAGGGAGGCTAATAAAAGTGGAAATCACAAAGCATAAATTCTGGAATCCTTCTGGGTTATGGACAAAAATATGATGAGGAAGAGGACATGAGGCACAAATTTGAAGTCATGGTAGATCAGGAGGAATTCTGAGAGGGATAAAAAATTACTGCATGGACACCAATTCAGCAAGAGGGTGCTAAATAGGGTATCCATGAATGGGTAAGATCTACCACCAAGTGAAAACATGCATAAATGAAAGAGGATAAAGTCATAATTTGAAGGGGTTGAACTCAAGGCATAAAAATAATGTTGACGGTCAAAATGCGAAATCGACGAAAATGACCTAGTACCCCTATATTCTAGTTCAAGAGAAACACACCTCAGGTCCAATGTATGTCACAATATAAATACAACCCTATCCTGTAAAAAGCATCTAAAAATACTAGACCATTGGTTAATTCACATAATGAAAGAAATAATCATGGACAAGAGAAAAACAAGGCCTATATTTTAAGTTTTTTGAATTTTATAATTTTTTTGGATTTTTGGCATAAATAAGGCATGATAAATTCTCACATTGCACAAAAAACCAAAAAGGGTATAAAAATCACACTATTATCTATATTATGTACAAGCTAGGTCATGCTAAGATGTTCCCATATCCAGGCACAAGACAAGGGTTGCTATACACGAGCTTATGGGAAAAATAGGCCATATGGTTGACCAGTGTAAACGCATGCCAAATGAAGTCAAACTGCCCAACTCAGAGATGTTGAACATGTTAGGAACTATTTAACATAGTCATACTCTCAAAATTATCCTGAAGACATAAGGGAGGATCAAGACATAAAGGAGATACAAGATGCTCGTTGACAGGTGGTAAGGGAAATTCGTTCACAAGTTCAGCAGTTGAAGCCCAAGAATTGACTCGGTCCATGGGTGGAACTTCCAAGGAGGGCCGAGGAGGTTCCCCCTAAGTCTATTCAAGATTTCATATGCCGAGCTCTACATGTTCCAATTCGAGGAGATTAGAGGCAGAAAGAGGCATAACCTACCTATGATTATCATTGGATAGATCTATGACCTCCAAATTGACTAGCCAAGGAGGTTGGTCATCAAGGGAGTCACATGGAAAAAGATGAGGGGAGGCCCCTTGTGGGTGAAGGAACCTGGTCATATTCCATATTGGGATGGAGTTTCTGAATAACGCTAGGAGGTGCTGACGGGACTGCCGAAGGGACAATCTCTTCCACAATAAGTGGCAGAGGGTGCTCAATAGGTTGATTATCTTCTATAAAAATAGGCGACACCACCCACATATATGGAGGTATATGGGGTCCATAGGTTCTAGAAGAGATCATATACATAGGATTAATGGTAGGAGATTAGGGAGTGTTGTGTGGAAGGAGTTAAGGAAAAACCCCCATAAGGGTGGAACTTTTGAAAAGTCCTGCTCCAACACTCTAAAATTGACCAAGATGGTCCCCCACAAGTGGTATAGTGTTTATGTTAGTGGAAAGCTGGGCCAATGGCACGTAATATTCAAGTTGGTCAATGACGACGATATTTCCCTCATGAGGAAGCAAAGTAAACGAAACACATACAAGACTATTGTGGCCATGGAATAAAACCAACTATGACCAAGGAGAATATTATAGTCTAAAGGAGCATCAATGAATTCAACATCGACATGTACCATTTTTCCCCCTAACTCGATGGAAAAATGTCAGAGGACCCCCTTGGGAATGAAGTTTTGATCGTCAAATGCTTAGAGAGTGGTATTAGATGTTGCGAGAGCCGGAGAGACAATAGTTTTCCAAAAAGATATGGACAAGACACATGTGGAAGAACCCTCATCTACCAGAGTGCGATGGATTTTCTTCTGGGAAACTTGCACGATAATATGGAAAGTGATCTGATGAGAAAGGCGAGGGGAATATTTCTAGGCATTGAAAGTGACGACACCAGAGTCAGATAATTCAACTCCACGAATGGGAGAAAACAAGGCTTTGCACTGTTGAGGAAAAAATAGCAATACCTCCAAAGTAGACATGGTAGAAGGAGCCTCAGCAAGATCTTCAACAATACTGTAATGCTGAGCAACCCTGTCAGAAGGATTGTGTGTTGTGTTACGTAAAACACCCTTGGGAGGGAAATAGAAGGGTTACATAGGCTTATCTAGAGTGAGAGGTCCAGTGGAACTAGGTGGAGATAGTGAGTCCTTGGAAGGAGAACTCGACTCAAGGACCTCATAGTATTTGTCATGCGTAGTCACATTTGTTAGTCATCAGTATTTTTCACTTGTTGGTGATGACTAGTTGTAACAACCAAGTTTTCTAGCAGTTGATCTAAAAATTGCCAAATTTTCCAGCTGGAAAACACCCATAAACATTTTTTGCCCTCCTACCTTTTCAATCCACCCATGACGAGATGAAACCTCATTATCAAGCCCTATCTAGCCTCAGCCATACTAGCTTGTCCATCAGCTCCAAAGAGAACAATCCAAATCTGTCCAAAGAAGTCTCCCCTAAGTTAGGTAGTGGCGCTTTAGGCATTTCTCCCTTGGAAAACTATCCTAAAATCCAAAGAACCTCTATCTGCTACAGACCAGTCATAGCAGACCTTCCCATTCTGCAAATAAAGTTGGTTACACCCTTAAGTCACGCCACTAACAAGCCCTAAAGTCTCAACAATGCACATGCCCTATGTCAAAACTGATATTAGGTGGTTTTAAAGTGTTTCAATGGATCTTTCAAAGAGTAGAAGTATACCAGCATCCCAGAAGACAGTATTTGGCCCAACATGAGAAGACAACTGCTTCTCATGTGATTTTGAGCCTGGGATGCAGCTACATGATAGAGAGTTATTTCATCAAGCTCCTGCAATCATAATCAAAGGTTAGTGAATCATAAATGACAAGAAGTGCTTTGAAAATACTAACCAAACTTCTTGTGATGTCTAAAGAGGCACAAAGATATTTCAAAAGTAGAATTACATGTCTCAGAGAAGTGCCCATCTTAAATATTATCCATTTGTCATTCTTCATTTTCTCAAGCATGAAAAGGTAGTGAAAGGAAAAATAACAATGTTAAAAGCTGACGAAATGGCATCATTGAGAAAACCTCCTTCATTTTATAAGCAGAGGGTTTGAGGATTGATAAAACCTCCTTCATTTTTTAAGTAAAGGGTTGAAGATTGAGAGCGCCTCCTTCATCTATAAGCAGAGGGCCAAGGATAAAGTTTGATTTTAAGAATTGCACTGATTGTAAGGAAATTTTTTTTTGGGTACAGTGAGACAACAACTAAGGGTTTCTGAAATAAAAATGATGATTCAAGGCAGAGGCAAAGCAATGGGCTTTTAAAATTGGTTTGCATGAGTTTCAATATTATCTGAATTACAAGGTGAAGCTAATGGGTTGATCATCATTGAAGAAATATTATTATGCAGATGGCCAAAAGAGTCAAACAATCTTGGTCTTAAACTAACTTCTGCCATCATGTATAAGGGAAACCACTATCAGTATGTTCATCAAACATTCTTCATTTGGTTGAGACAGAGGTTGAAAGAAAACCAGGCATTTGTCAAAGTAGGCCTCCTTCATCTATAAGCAGAGGGCCAGAGCAGTGATTGATTTTAGGGTTTTCACTGACTGAGAGACAAATTGTAAGAACAATAGGAGACAATTGAAGGCTTCTGAACAGAGCAATGATGTCAAAAACAAAGGGAAAGCATGAGTACTATAACTATAAAAGAAGCTGACTTATCTCCTATCAGAGATTTCTTTCAAAGGCAGTCTGGAGCTAAAAATGAACAAACCTTATTGAGGGATGTAATTTCCTTAAAAGTTACAAAGATCCATCTCCTTGATAAACAAGCTTGACATTTAGTCTTTGTTCCTTTAACAAAACAGAGTTGAAAGTAGTTGAAATCAGCTAGGCTAAGTACAAGACAAAAAGTGATGATTGCTTTTCAAAAGGTTCTTTTCTTCCTGTTCATAAGGAAATTTCTTTCAATAACTCATCGTAGTGGACAAAAGGAAATTCGAGCTTAGTTTTCCAAAAAAGGCATTGCAACTAAACACATAGGTTCATAAATGTACAAGAAGGATTATGGCATGTGTTTCAGGTTCTGGAACAACATTCAAAGCCAATAATATATGCCACTGTTACAAATGAAGGCATTTTCCATATGAAAATAGGTCAAAGGTACCTTGCTGTTGCATTTTGAGTAAAGGAGAGGTTTTTAAAAAAGAAGTTCCCTTTTGATGAACAGAGGATGGTAAAGCCTGGGTAAATTCAACTAAGCTTCACCCACATTCAAAGAGAAAAGTCATGTGGATAATGCATCTACAAATCACTATATGGATTTGAGCCAGGTTTCCCTCTAAAAAGCAGAATTTCTTTATACAGTATAGATACCAAAAGGGAAACAATTTTTCATTCCTTAGTAAGAAGCAGTGAAAGTTTTTAATTCTTGAAAAGGTTGTTTTACTTCAAAAAGGGCCAGGCCTATGAAGGAAGTGATTCTTGCCACTATGTGTCTTATTTGAAACAGAAAAGGAGTCTCGGTTATGTTTTAAAAAAAAAGGGCCATGAGCTTCATGTTTTCGTTTCAACCCAAAGGTATTTTCAAACGCTTTCAAACCTTCATAAAGCACTTCAAGGGTATTAACTTGTTCACTTTCAAAAGAAGATAAAGGACCGTTGCAAGCCCATTTTAAATTCTAAAAAATGCAAACAACTCCTCTTGGTTATTTCAATGGAATGAAGAAGAAGTTTTTGAATGAAAATTTGCAGAGTTTTAAGTTTGGAGACTGTGCGGCACACCTGGAAAAGTGTGCGGCGCGTTCAGGATCAAATTTGCGAAGGAGTTTTGTTGTTGCGCAGCGCACCTGTAGGCGCCGGTCACGACTGCCCGTCATCGACCCGACAAATTTTCCATTGCGCAGCGTTTTCCCATTTCAATGTGCCGTGCATGCTTCAATAGCCCAAACACCTTCAACAAGCCCTGAAAGCTGCCCAAACTTTTCAAACAAGGTATTTTCATTTACCTACTTGCTATATTCAAGCTGATAGATGGTGTTTGAAACAGTGAAGGTCTTGGTGTAAATCAAGGTGTGTTGAGTAATTATTTTGAAGAAAATTGTTACAGTGGGAGACTGGTGGAGGGTTTGTTTTAGCTTCAAAGAGCCTAAACTGCCCTAAAAACAGTGCTAAAAACATCACACTGCCTGCAAGACAAAATAAACACCGTTTTAGAGGTTTTGTCAGTTGTTAAGGGTATTCTAACTGCATTAGGACAAAGCTAACCTCTGTCAGCCAAGTGTTGGATGAAGACATTGTTAGGAGGTAAAGCATTGGTCTTAATGAAAGCATAGTGATGGTGAGGTGACATAAATGAGCCTATGTTGAAAGCAGTAGTCTTAGTTCGAATGCCTTGTCACCTTTAGAGAGTGTCTCCTTTTGAATAAATGAAACAGTGAGATTATTGCTGCCTTCTTTTGGTCCCATAAAACAAATTGTGGTGAAAAATATTTAACTTAGTCTAAAAGTGTTTTCTCTAACTGTGTGTGAGAAATAGTGAATACAAGGAGGGTGTTTTTGATTGGAAGTAGTGTTTTGCCTCTGTCTAAATATAAGGCTGTCTTGTTTTTATCAAAACATAAAGGATCTTTGTAAACATACCCAACCACAGTAACATTTTCACTATGTGCTTGTTATTTTGATAACTTTGGTTGATTGGCATACAAAGGGAGACATACACTGTTTTGGAAGGAGCAGAGAGTTTTGTGTTAAAGAATCATTTCACATAGCATCTGAAGAGATCTGCCTTGGTCAAATAGTGAGTAACAAAGAAGACAGAGTTGTGTTTGAGAAAGAATTTTAAAAACCATTTTGAGGCAGCTTGGTGTTGCAGAGAGCATTCAAAACAAGATGCCCCCCAGGCAGGACAGTAGGGGTGGCTTGCATATGAGATTTGAGCCTACTTCCACTGAAGAAGTGAATGCCCACCCATCAGTCTTGTTCAATTTCCATGAGGTTGGGTGTTTATATTTTTGTCAAAGAGTGCAAGAGGTGAAGATATTTTCTCCTTTGACACACCTTTGCGCTTTGAGGTTTCAATACAAGAATTTCCAGCTGACTAGCCTTGATTTCAAATTCTCTCCAAGGTCCATCTCCAAGGCCACTAAAATCCCCTATATTGGGGAGAAGTGGTTTAAACAAAGCCATTTGGACTCATAAGATTACAAGCCCTTTCTAAAGCCTGAGAATAGAGATTCATGTCCTTCTATTTTCCCTTTCTCATATCTCTTGACTAGCTACGCCCCCCTCATGAAGATCATCATGAAATACTTCACATGTGAGGGAAGATTCTCCTGAGTCTATGCATATCACATTCGACTACTCATGCATTTCACTAGGGACAAATTTCTAAATCTTCCTTTCTTATTACACAAGAGCATTGAGAAAATGGCCTCCACTGTTCAGAAGAAGCCTCCTTCACAGCAAACAGCCTGCCTCTTCCATCACTCTCTCATCAAAGTCATTATTCTTCATCAGCTTGAAAAGAGGGAGGTCTCTTGGGATACTTTCATCACCCATCTGGATTTCTCCACTTTCCCTCTAGTTCATACATCCCCTACACCTCCTACTCACCATTCTTCGCCTTCTTCTAGCAGACCTATTCGCAAAAATCTCAAGTTTACCACAGAGCAAGCAAAAGAGCCTGAAGAGGGAGAAGAGCATGACCATGATGAGGAGGAAAAACATGAACAAGAAGAGGGAAATGATGATGAGCAACAGCAGGATGAAACATGGCAGCAAGGGGATGATGAGGAAGATGATGAAGGGCAGCAGCATGAAGAAAAGCAACACAGTGAGGGTGAGCAGAATTTTGATGATACAAAGCAGATTTATGATGAGGGTAAGCAGCCACAGTATGATACACGACAGCCACATCATGATAAACAGGAACAGCATGAAGGTGCTGAACAGGAGCAGCATGAAGGTGCTGGACAGGGGCAGCCACAAGGTGCTGAACAGGGGCAGCCACAGCTATATACACAGCAGCCACGACATGTTACACAGCAACCACAACATGAGGGACAACAACCTCAAGAAGAAAAGGGGCAGTATGATAAACATATGCAAAACAGTGAGGAGGAAAACCCTCAAAGGGAGATGCAAAAAGACAGCCTAGGCATCCATGAAGAGATCCAAGACATTGGCAAAAATGAGGGGGAAAGTGACAAGGGTAAAGGGCCCATGGAGCATGTGCTAGCTGCCTCTCCTAGGCAAGGGGCCATGCTCTCTTCTCTGAAAGTCGCCAAGCCCCGGACAACAAAGAAAAGGGTGCCTAGAGTCGTAACTCCAAATGTGACTAGGGCCCTCCGAAGAAAGGGAAAATTGCCAAAGAAGCCCATGGTCGAATTTCCCAAGAGGAAGAGTACTAGAAGGGCCACCCAAACCAAAGGGAAGGGCAAGGAAGAAAGCAGTCATAAACAGGAAAGGGAATTCGACATCATCCAAATCCAAACTGATGATAGTGATAATGAAGCCCGGATCTTAGAAAAACTCTTGATCCATAGAGAAAGACAAATTTATGCCTTAAGGGCTGATCTTCATAGAGCTAGGAACTTCAATCAATTTTTGCAAGTTCAAAACAGGAAAATGAAAGTCCATATGGCTGTTTATGAGACATGAGCAATCAAATAAAAGAAGGAGGCCTCCAAAGCATAGGTGAGATTGGAGGAACTCATGGGTGAGTTCGAGGAAAGTGAAGGTGAAGATCAGCCTAGGCGAAAGAAGCCAAGAACCATGGGGCTAAAGAAGGCCCTTGAGAAACAAAAAGAAGAAGAAAATGCCCTTCTCCAATCTACCCCTCTCACTGCATTGTTCGAACAAGAGATAGAGAAAAATTGGGAAGCATGGCTTAAGAGAGTTAATGATCACTTGGAGAAGAAATTGGAGAAGGCAAACAGGGACTTGGACCTTCAACGGAGAATTACGGGGCATTAGAAAAAAACTAAATCAGTTTGCCCGGCGGAAGTTGAAGGCTGCTCAAGAAAAACTCAAGGAGGCCAAAGGGAAGCGCCCAGCACAAAAAATAACGAAATACACCTCAAGTCTCCAAATCTTGGCCTCTGCTTCACAACATGTTGCTGAAAACCCTTGAGGGTCATGCTCGCCAAGTTTGGGCGAAATTCGACATATTTTGGTTTTTTGTCATTTTTGGGTTTTTGGCCAAAACTCATGGGCATCGCCATTTCAGTTTGGGGCATCATCAAAGGATGAGAATGGTATCATTGGATGCCATATTTTTAGGGGCACATACTCAATGATTTTTAGAACAATTTAAGATCTTTTTCTCCCCCAAAATGGCGAAAAACACTCTCTTTTTCTACAGTCTGCCCCATTTATCAGCAAGGCTTATTTTTTGACTTTTTACACACATGCCTATTTTTGGAGAACTTATATTGGTAATTTGGGAGCAAAATAATTTTTTTTCGAAAGTAGACACTCAGAGCTTTCCAACGAGCTATCATGAACCTCATTTCGATATCGGGAAGGCTTCCAAAAGTTGCCGGCAATTAAGGGGACCTTTTGCTGATGTATTTTTTGAGTATTTTTGTAAAAATTGAACCTTTCAAAACTGCTTTTTCCTCATGTGCGTTTAGCTATTTTTGTACATGAGAAGTTATGAAAAGTCAATTTATTTCCCTCTTTTAGCATTTTTTAGATATTTTATGAGATATTTTGTGCCTTGGGCTTTGCAAAGCCTCAAGGAAAAAATAAGATATTTTGGATGTGCCAATGAGATTGCAAGTTGAACTAAGAGGTTTTCCTCACTTTGGCCTATATATTCCAAAGGCTTTCATTGTAAACAAGGTTGAACTTGATGAATAGAAGCAATATATGGTCATATAAGCTTTGGAAGAAATACTTGTCTCATAATTTTGGATAGTCTCTTGGATGTTCTTGGATGATGAAAGAGGATTGTTGTTGGATTCCATGACTTGGTAGAATGGTATAGTGTCTCTCTCTTTGTTTGGTTTCCTAGTTTTCATTCATAAATCCATGTTCTTGCTTGCTATAGGACAGTAGAGAACAAATTTGAGACATGCCCTTGGAGGTACCTCAAATTTCCTGTTTCTTCATAGCTTCCATGTTTTCTTCATTCTTAGTCACATTAAAGAATTCTTGATTGCTCTTTAATAACTTAAGGATATTGTTTCTTGTTTCATTCATGGTTTTATGCATGCTAATTATGATTTACGGTATGCCCTACTTACTCATGGCTAGCCATAGCTCCATCCATGAAATTTCTCTTTGACTGATTAGATTGTCATTTGTTGAACCAAGGAGGTCTTGTTCTGATCTTGCCCTTTTCCTAAGACTATGCAATCTTGTTTTCAAAGTACCCAATAACTTGAAGTACTGTGTTTAGGCGTTCAAACATAGTGATTTGAGTTGTTTTTCTGTCTTAAGTGTATTTCCCCAAAGTCCGATAGCCATTTCCAAAAGTTAGAGAGTTATATATCTCTATGCATGGCTTGAATTCTTATTTCTATGCATTGATTAGCTTAAAGTTACATTTCTCATGATTAATGGTTTGCCCTACCATGTTTATGTTAGATATTAAACTAGTTATGCTTGGAATCCTTTGTTATTCAAAAAATTGATGTCCATCTTACTCCATTTTGCCCAAAGATCCATTTTACCTCGAATCAAATCGGCCCTTCAACAACCTTGGATCACCATCTGATAGCTTTCTTGACCTCTTCGACCCCATAGCCCAGTTGATCTGACATCTTTTACCTGTCTTATATCTTTGATCATTTTCATCCCTCACAACCAAAAAAACCAAAACCAAAAAGCTTACTTCATAACTAGCCTAAAATCAGAACACAATAAGCAAACACACAGATATCCCTTACACAAATAGAGAGAGCCCTCTCTGAGTCCAGGAAGGCTAGGTCCTTGGGATCCAAAGATTGGTTTGATGTTACACTGTCATTTGGCTTTCCAATCAACCAAATCAGGGTACACTAACATAATGGCGATCACGGTGGGACTCTGAGTGATAAACAAACTTAGTTTCCCTAAATATTTAGAGACCTTTGAGAATACTATCTGGCTGACTTATCCCATCGCTCACTAACATAATGGTGATCATGGTGGGACTCTGAGTACATGAAAATCTAGCAAAATCTTATAGACTCTTTAGTCCTTCAACATTAAACTCAGATCATCAGCCTATAGAATCATTTAGATTAGACTCTTTGTTTCACCATGTTAGCAAAGTGATGAATTAGGTTTAGAACATTCTTACAAACTAGGCTGCACATAAAAACTTATAAAACCCCAAAAAACTCCCTTAGATTGGTTTTTGTCAGTACTGGTGGTGGACCATACACATATACCTCAAAAAACTAAAAATCCACCTGGCGACTCCACTAGCCTCCAATAGGCCTTACTACTTTACTAAACTCTAGGCTACTATCCGATTGAGCCACCTCATCGCCACCCTAACATAATGGTGATCACGATGGGACTCTGCGTGATATACAAACTTATATTCCCTAAACATTCCAGCGGCCTTAAGAATACTACCTGATTGACTTATGCCACCGCTCACTAACATAATGGTGATCACGGTGGGACTCTGAGTGATAAAAAAACTTAGTTTCCCTAAAACCTTTAGATACCTTTGAAAATACTATCTTTTTGACTTATCCCACCGCTCACTAACATAATGGCGATCACGGTGAGACTCTCAGTGATAAACAAACTTAGTTTCCCTAAATATTTAGAGACCTTTGAGAATACTATCTGGCTGACTTATCCCACCGCTCACTAACATAATGGCGATCACGGTGGGACTTTGAGTCAAAACATCCTAGGTATCCCTTAGGAAATCTCAAAATCTCGGTCAAATTTAGAAGAGTAGAATCTGGTTGTCTCACCATCCTAGCAAAATGATGACTCAATAGTAGGACACTCTTACAAACCTTAGGACTACATAAAAACTCAGAAAAACCCCAAAACATTCCCAGATTGGCTTTCCTCCTAGTTACTGGTGGTGGACCATAGCTATGTCTTTACAAAAACAAAAGTTCCACCTGGCGACTCCACTAGCCTCCAGTAGGCCTAAAAACTCCATAAAATACCAAAAATTCATAAACCATACCTTTCTGCTAACTCATCCTTCCAAAAACTTAAACTTAGGGTGGAAACTCTGTAATCAGTGACAAACTAAGTATAACTTAGCGATTCAGAAAACCTCACCTAAACATAGGAGATAAGCAGAAGCTTTCTTTCCAAGAGAACCATTAGCTTGTCCATACAGCCTAGCAAACTGTTGAAACCAAGTGAATCACTCTTCTTTGCAAGTTTCCATCTCAAAGTTTGCTATAAAATTTTTTCCCAAAGCATCTTTGATAGTGTTGGTGTTGGACCATAGTTCTCATAGAAATCCACTTGGCGACTCCACTAGTCCATACTTTTTGTTTTGACCATCCTTCACATTAGTAAAACCCTAGAGAGGCCATCCATTCAAAAACAAATACCATCCTCCCTAAACTCTAGACCCGAAATCTAGCTTCACGAAGAATCAACACCAGATCTCATCCAGACCCAAATCCCCCTATCATAGTAGATGACCCAGAGAAGATTCTATGGCAAGCTTCCGAAACTGTAAATTTAGCTACCGATAGGTCCATCTGTAAAGCAAGATCAGTACCTGAACATCTCACTGCCTTGCAGGATTCCCCCTTTGACTTAAAATCAGCAAAAACCATTTTTAGAAGCAAGTCACAAAGTAAGATAGAATTTGACGATCTTGAGCCCCTAGATCTGCCATAGAGTTCTAGTAGAGAAGCCTCACCTACCACGCCTCCCGACCTTCAGCTTCTCCATCACTTTGGCTCCTACCATCCCAGATCTTCTCAAAATCAGATCACTAGTCCAAGTACATCCGCCACACCTATCCAAACCACTACTATTCAAACCACCTCAGCTCATCCCACAAGCCCTCATTTTGCACATCATCCATTAACTCCCGTCATGGCAGCCTGGTACGCACCCTTGGTGTTGCCACAACCTTTGGCTCCCTTACAAAATTAATATCAAGCCAAAATCCCACACTTTATCGGAGTTGAGACTACCACAGCTCAACAACATGTAGATAGGATTAGTGATGCTTTTGAATACATGGAAATAGACAACGAGACCATCAGAATGAGGATGTTCGCCCAAAGATTGGGCAGAGAACCCAAAAAATGGTTTAAGAGCTTAACTCCAAACAACATCCACAATCTCCCAGAACTCTACCAAACCTTCATAAACAAGTGGGAAATCCAAAAAAACCCCATTCAAATCCTGTCAGAGTATAACAATCTAAAACGGGAAAATGGGGAAAGTGTCTAGGGATACTGCACTAGGTTCAACAGTGTGTATAACGCCCTCCCACCTCACTTCAAACCCCCACTTGGTTCAGCCTTGGCAAAGTTCCCCGAGGGTTTTGACCCAGACATGAATTATCAGCTAAGAGACAAGGACCCCCTTACCTTAGAGGAAATGCAAAAAGTAGCCGTAACGACAGAAGCCAACTTAGCAGAAAAAAGAGCTAGGACTAGATCAGAAAGGAAAGTCACCTACCGGGATGAGGTCTCCATTTCAGCTCCTTCCTTAGATCCTAGAATAGATGACTTAGTCAGGTCCATGGCCAAAATGTGGGAAAAGATAAGTGAAAAGACCCCTCTTAGGGACAACCACCCAAACCCTCCAAACAGAAACTAGAACCAAAATTTTAGGAGGGAACAACCTCAAAACAAACCAAGGGAAAGTGACCAACAAATTAGGCCACCATTTAATGAAAATTATGTGGAAGAAGATGATAGAGATACAAAACCCATTGATGAAAATCATTTGAACCTCATAGGGTCTGATAATGAGAGTGATGTGTACCTCACAGAAGAAGAACAAGCATTCTTCTCTCTGAATCAGGATGAAACCAACTATGAAGATCTCGAGGATCCTGCCGTAGATTTTCAGAATGCCATAGTAGAAGCTCACAGGCAATATGACCTTAGAAGTAGAAAAAACCAAGACAACTCCAAGAAAGGTAGCTCAGACACTACTAAAACCCTTGATACCTTACTTAAAAAAGCAGTGGATAGCAACAAAATCATGGTCAAGAGAACTGACCAAAACAAAGATAAAGCTATTCAAACAGGTCTTAGCTCAGATGCTCCTAGTACCTCCACAAATATTCCTGAGATGGCTGTGTCAAACAAAATCCTGAAACAAAGTCAGCAAACTCAGAACATAGAGAAAGTCATGGCTGAAAAAGCTGAAGCAAATATGTCTAAACTACAACTGCCTTTCAATTTTGAGGGTGAAATCGCCAAAACAAAGATCACCATGCCTCTTACTAAGCTTATCACACAAAACTCTTACAAATCCCAGGTGTTAAATGTCCTGAATGTAGGAAATGATGCCAACACCCTTAACCTAGTTGATGACAATCTCGAAGTATTGTTTGGTCCAAAAATAGAAGGGAAATTCCAAGAGGGAACCACTCTTCCCTTTTACATCAGTCTGAATATCCATGACCAAATCCTTCACAATGCCATGCTAGACTCCAGTGCCTCGCATAATCTTATGCCTAAGGTTATAATGGAAATATTAGGCCTAGAAATCACAAGACCATACAAAGACTTATATTCATTTGATTCTAGTAGAGTCAAATTTCTAGGCTTGATCAAAGATCTTTGTTTCAGTTTGGCCCAAGTACCTGCAAAACATCTGATCATGGACATAGTGGTAGCAGACATCCCTCCCAAGTATGGAATGATTTTATCCAGATCTTGGGGAGCCAAGCTCCAGGGAAATATCCAACTTGATATGTCCTATGCCATTATTCCTGTGTTTGACCAAACTAGAATACTTTATTGAGAGTCACACATGAAATACATGATCGATAGCCGAGAGAGGCTAGATAACATCCTGATGTATTCCTTGCATTCCAATCTGAACTCTTTCATTCTACACGCTGATGAGGACATTGAAGAACAGTCAGAAGAATTTGAAACAAACTTAGACCCTCCACATCAGCTACCCCTAGTTCTCTATGATGAACTAGACACTCAAAACTACCATGATCATGAACAAATATGTCTTGAGGAAAGCAAGCGTGTTCCTTTTGAAACAGAGATAGAACAAGAAGCACAAACCATTATGTACTATCAAGAAAATCACTTAAACCTTAGGCAAACATCAAAAGTAACATTAGGAAGCTTTTTCAGAATAGAGGCTTTAGAAGACTTACATATCACAAACCTCTTTGGAACTCAGGAGCAGGGAAGCTTAATGTTTTACCATACCTCAAGGATTTACCATCACATAACTCTTCCACTGCAAATGAAACCTTGACTGTAGCCATAACAGCTCAAAATCCAGAAAAAATGCCCAATAAACTTCTTATGAGAAAAGATGATGACTATAGTCCAAGTATACCTGAGTTACTTGAACTGGCTAATATTTTGTCACTCCACCAAAGAATTAAAACTGCTAGAATTGGACATCTCATTCAGAATATTACTTTATACAGAGAAAACAATGAGAAACACTTTCCACTGCCATCACTCCAAGAAACAACTTCGACAAAAGAAAATACAAAAATATGAACCAAGCAGCAATAGTCAAAGATAAAATAGCTGGTCATAGGATTTGTTTTGATTTCAGAAACAGTAATACACAACTTGGTGACAAAAATTTTATCCTTCCTGCCCAAGACCATGATATACCAATGATAAGTGCTTTAATCATATGTCTTTGCAAGATGATGTTTCAGGGGATAGCCAATTGATTCCATTGCAGAGTAGACAACTCAAAGATTTTTTCCAGTATGCTGGGAGTAGTTCCAGTTTCAAATTCAGAACTGCAAAACCACCGGATATCAAAAATATGCTCCTAAAAGCCATGTTTCCATTCCTAAATTTCTGCATATTGACATACCTTGATGATGTCATTATATATTTCAAGAATGACAAAGAATATATGCATTACTTAAAAAAAATGTACAGTAAAGTAAGGAGTGGGAATCAGAGGTATCAAGAGGTACAGCAGGAAGATACGGGTTTGTTCAGAGATTCATGCATGAATCCTTATGTCATGCTTGAAAGAGATTTTTTTCCAAATTTCTCTTTTCAAGAGCTGAGTGGACCAAGAGTGGTAGGAGATCCTTATGAGGATAAGATGCTTAAGTTTCGCCATTTCCAAGATTTCTGAGTTTAAAACATTTTCAATCATTGTATATACCATTGTTTGAAAAATAGATACAAACAAAAAATTCAAAAACAATAGAAAAATAGAAAAATAGGGCAGTTTGAAAAATAGAAAGAAGGCCCCATGTTCAAAAAATAGTCATTCAGAAAGCGTGCAAGCCTAAATGCCGCTACTAGTGCTCAAATGTCCTGTTCAGTTATCTAGCCTAATCATATTTGAACATGTTTTAAATTTATTTGTTGATAAGTTAGTGAGTGGAAAATATGTTCAACATTGTGTAAGATTGACTTATCAAAGAGAGTAGATTATAAAAATATACTGGTTCCACATGCTCAAAACAGAACCAAAGAGGGAAGCGAGGATGAAAAACAAATTGTGCATCCTAGCCCCATTTTTTCTAGTTTCCATTTTATGCAAAATAATATTTGTGTGCAGCTTGTCTTTCATGCCACAAGTACATGACAAATCAGACTGTCTAACCCTGATTTGATCATTTTTCAATTTCATGTTTAGATTAGAGAACAAAATCCTGTCAAATAGATTAAACTTGACAATTGATCTAGCATAGGTAGAGTAATGAAGGAGTTCATCAGCGAAATCTGAACTCCTGGCAGATATAAGTGTAGAAATAGATAGGTTAATTTTTCAAAAAAAAAAAAAAAACATTGTCAAAGGGTTGCCAGTCCAAATGCACCCAAAGGAAGAAAAAATGTTAGGAAAGATAGTGGGGTAGGTAGAAATATCATTGATGCTAATCATGCTGTCAATTTTCAGAAATAGCATCAAGGAAGAATGAAATTTGCGCCAATGGATAAGGCACTGGTCTTCATGAGCCAAAGATCTGAAATTCTGGACACCTTCTGAAAAGGAGCTGCCCTTCCCAAAGGGAGCCACTGTTAGTCATCAATATTTTTCACTTGTTGGTGATGACTAGTTGCACAGCCAAGTTTTCTAGCAGCTGATCTAAAAATTGCCAAATTTTCCAGCTGGAAAATGCCCATAAACATTTTTTTCCCTCCTACCTTTTCAATCCGCCCATGACGTGATGAAACCTCATTATCAAGCCCTATCTAGCCTCAACCATACTAGCTTGTCCATCAGCTCCAAAGAGAACAATCCAAATCTGTCCAAAGAAGTCTCCCCTAAGTTAGGTAGTGTCGCTTTAGGAATTTCTCCCTTGGAAAACTATCCTAAAAGCCAAAGAACCTCTATCTGCTACAGACCAATCATAACATACCTTCCCATTCTGCAAATAAAGTTGGTTACACCCTTAAGTCGCGCCACTAACAAGCCCTAAAGTCTCAGCAATGCACATGCTCTAGGTCAAGACTGATATTAGGTGGTTTGACAGTGTTTCAATGGATTCTTCAAAGAGTATAAGTATACCAGCATCCCAGAAGACAGTATTTGGCTCAACATGAGAAGACAACTGCTTCTCATGTGATTTTGAGCCTGGGATGCAGCTACAGCATAGAGAGTTATTTCATCAAGCTCCTGCAATCACAGTAAAAGGTTAGTGAATCATAAATGACAAGAAGTGATTTGCAAATACTAACCAAACCACTTGTGATGTCTAAAGAGGCACATAGATATTTGAAAAGCAGAATTAAATGTCTCAGAGAAGTGCCCATCTTAACTATTATCCATTTTTCATTCTTCATTTTCTCAAGCATGAAAAGGAAGTGAAAGGAAAAATAACACTGTTAAAAGCTGATGAAATGGCATCACTGAGAAAACCTTCTTCATTTTATAAGCAGAGGGTTTGAGGACTGAGAAAACCTCCTTCATTTTTTAAGTAAAGGGTTGAAGACTCAGAGCACCTCCTTCATCTATAAGCAGAGGGCCAAGGATAAAGTTTGATTTTAAGAATTTCATTGACTGTAAGGAAATTTTTTTTTGGGTACAGTGAGACAACAACTAAGGGTTTCTGTAATAAAAATGATGATTCAAGGCAGAGGAAAAGCAGTGGGCCTTTAAAATTGGTTTGCATGAGTTTCACTATTATCTGAATTACAAGGTGAAGCTAATGGGTTGATCATCAATGAAGAAATATTATTAAGCAGATGGCCAAAAGAGTCAAACAGTCTCGGTCTCAAACTAACTTCTGCCATCATGTATAAGGGAAACCACTATCAGTATGTTCATCAAACTTTATTCATTTAGTTGAGATAGAGGTTGAAAGGAAACCAGGCATTTGTCAAAGCAGGCCTCGTTCATCTATAAGCAGAGGGCCATAGCAGTGATTGATTTTAGGGTTTTCACTGACTGAGAGACAAATTGTAAGAACAGTAGGAGACAATTGAAGGCTTCTGAACATAGCAATGATGTCAAAAACAAAGGGAAAGCATGAGTACTATAACTATAAAAGAAGCTGACTTATCTCCTATCAGAGATTTCTTTCAAAGACAGTCTGGAGCCAAAAATGAACAAACCTTGCTGAGGGATGTACTTTCCTTAAAAGTTACAAAGATCCATCTCCTTGATAAACAGGCTTGACATTTAGTCTCTGTTCCTTTAACAAAACAGAGTTGAAAGTAGTTGAAATTAGCTAGGCTAAGCACAAGCCAAAAAGTGATGATTGCTTTACAAAAGGTTCTTTTCTTCCTGTTCATAAGGAAATTTCTTTCAATAACTCATCATAGTGGACAAAAGGCAATTCGAGCTTAGTTTTCCAAAAAAGGCATTGCAACTAAACACATAGGTTCATAAATGTATAAGAAGGATTATGGCATGTGTTTCAGGTTCTGGAACAACATTCAAAGCCAATAATGCATGCCACTATTACAAATGAAGGAATTTTCCTTATGAAAATAGGTCAAAGGTACCTTGCTGTTGCATTTTGAGTAAAGGAGAGGTTTTTAAAAAAGAAGTTCCCTTTTGATGAACAGATGATGGTAAAGCCTGGGTAAATGCAACTAAGCTTCACCCACAGTCAAAGAGAAAATTCATGTGTATAATGCATCTACAAATCACTATATGGATTTGAGCCAGGTTTCCCTCTAACAAGTAGAATTTCTTCCTACAATACAGATACCAAAAGGGAAACAATTTTTCATTCCTTAGTAAGAAGCAGTGAAAGTTTTTAATTCTTGAAAACGTTGTTTTACTTCAAAAAGGGTCAGGCCTATGAAGGAAGTGGTTCTTGCCACTATGTCTCTTATCTGAAACAGAAAAGGAGTCTCGGTTATGTTTTAAAAAAAAAGGGCCATGAGCTTCATGTTTTCGTTTCAACCCAAAGGTATTTTAAAACTCTTTCAAACCTTCATAAAGCACTTCAAGGGTATTAACTTGTTCACTTTCAAAAGAAGATAAAAGACTGTTGCAAGCCCATTTTAAATTCTAAAAAATGCAAACAGCTCCTCTTGGTTGTTTCACTAGACCGAAGAAGAAGTTTTTGAACGAAAATTTGCAGAGTTTTAAGCTTAAAGACTGCGCGGCACACCTGGAAAAGTGTGCGGTGCATTCATGATCAAATTTGCGAAGGAGTTGTGTTGTTGTGTGGCACGCCTGTAGGCGCCGGTCACGACTGCTCGTCATCGACCTGACAACTTTTCCATTGCGCGGTGTTTTCCCATTTCAACGTGCCGCGCATGCTTCAATAGCCCAAACGCCTTCAACAAGCCCTGAAAGCTGCCCAAAATTTTCAAACAAGGTATTTTCATTTACCTACTTTCTATATTCGAGCTGCTATATGGTGTTTGAAACAGTGAAGGTCTTGGTGTAAATCAAGGTGTGTTGAGTAATTATTTTGAAGAATTTTTTTACAGTGGGAGACTGGTGGAGGGTTTGTTTTAGCTTCAAAGAGCCTAAACTGCCCTGAAAACAGTGCTAAAAACATCACACTGCCTACAAGAGAAAATAAACACCGTTTTAGAGGTTTTGTCAATTGTTAAGGGTATCCTAACTGCATTACGACAAAGCTAACCTCTGTTAGCCAAGTGTATGATGAAGATATTATTAGGAGGTAAAGCAGTTGTTTTAATGAAAGCATAGTGATGGCGAGGTGACATAAATGAGCCTATGTTGAAAGCAATAGTCTTAGTTCGAATGCCTTGTCACCTTTAGAGAGTGTCTCCTTTTGAATAAATGAAGCAGTGAGATTATTGCTGCCTTCTTTTGGTCCCATAAAACAAATTGTGGTGAAAAATCTTTAACTCAGTCTAAAGGTGTTTTCTCTGTGTGTGAGAAATAGTGAATACAAGGAGAGTTTTTTTGATTGGAAGCAGTGTTTTGCCTCTGTCTAAATACAAGGCTGTCTTGTTTTTATCAAAACATAAAGGATCTTTGTAAACATACCCCGCCACAGTAACATTTTCACTATGTGCTTGTTATTTTGATAACTTTGGTTGATTGGCATACAAAGGGAGACAGACACTGTTTTGGAAGGAGTAGAGAGTTTTGTGTTAAAGAATCATTTCACATAGCATCTGAAGAGATCTGCCTTGGTCAAATAGTGAGTAACAAAGAAGACAGAGTTGTGTTTGAGAAAACATTTTAAAAACCATTTTAAGGCAGCTTGGTGTTGCAGAGAGCATTCAAAACAAGATGCCTCCCAGGCAGGACAGTAGGAGTGGCTTGCATAAGAGATTTGAGCCTACTTCCACTGAAGAAGTGAATGCCCACCCATCAGGCTTGTTCAATTTCCATGAGGTTGGGTGTTTATATTTTTGTCAAAGAGTGCAAGAGGTGAAGATATTTTCTCCTTTGACACACCTTTGCGCTTTGAGGTTTCAAGACAAGCATTTCCAGCTGGCAGGCCTTGATTTCAAATTCTCTCCAAGGTCCATCTCCAAGGCCACTAAAATCCCCTATATTGGGGAGAAGCCGTTTAAACAAATCCATTTGGACTCAGAATATTACAAGCCCTTTCTAAAGCTTGAGCACAGAGATTCATGTCCTTCTATTTTCCCTTTCTCATATATCTTGACTAGCTACGCCCCCCTCATGAAGATCATCATGAAATACTTCACTTGTGAGGGAAGATTCTCCCGAGTCTATGCATATCACATTCGATTGCTCATGCATTTCACTAGGGCCAAATTTCTAAATCTTCCTTTCTTCTTACACAAGAGCATTGAGAAAATGGCCTCCACTATTAAGAAGAAGCCTCCTTCACAGCAAACAACCTGCCTCTTCCTTCACTCTCTCATCAAAGTCATTATTATTCATCAGCTTGGAAAGAGGGAGGTCTCTTGGGATACTTTCATCACCCATCTGGATTTCTCCACTTTCCCTCCAGTTCTACATCCCCTACACCTCCTACTCACCATTCTTCGCCTTCTTCTAGAAAACGTATTTGAAAAAGCTCAAGTTTACCACAGAGAAAGAAAAAGATCCTGAAGAGGGAAAAGAGCATGACCATGATGAGGAGGAAGAGCATGAACAAGAAGAGGGAAATGATGATGAGCAGCAGCAGGATGAAACAGGGTAGCAAGGGGATGATGAGGAAGATGATGAAGGGCAACAACATGAAGAAAAGAAACACAATGAGGGTGAGCAAACTTTTGGTGATACACAACAGACTTATGATGAGGGTGAGCAGCCACAGTATGATACACAACAGCCACATCATGATGAACAGGAGCAGCATGAAGGTGCTGAACAGGAGCGGCATGAAGGTGCTGGACAGGGGCAACCAAAAGGTGCTAAACAAGGGCAGCCATAGCTATGTACACAACATCCACAACATGTTACACAACAGCCACAGTATGAGGGACAACAACCTCAAGAAGAAAAGGGGCAGCATGATAAACATATGAAAAACAATGAGGAGGACAACCCTCAAAGGGAGATCCAAGACATTGGAAAAAATGAGGGGGAAAGTGACAAGGGTAAAGGGCCCATGGAGCATGTGTTAGCTGCCTCTCCTAGGCAAGGGGCCATGCTCTCTTCTCCAAAAGTCGCCAAGCCCCGGACAACAAAGAAAAGGGTGCCTAGAGTCGTAACTCCAAATGTGACTAGGGCCCTCCGAAGCAAGGGAAAATTGCCAAAGAAGCCCATGGTCGAATTTCCCAAGAGGAAGAGTACTAGAAGGGCCACCCAAAGCAAAGGGAAGGGCAAGGAAGAAAACAGTCATAAACAGGAAAAGGAATTCGACATCATCCAAATCCAAAGCGATGATAGTGATAATGAAGCTCGGATCTTAGAAAATCTCTTGATCCGTAGAGAAAGCCAAATTGATGCCTTAAGGGCTGATCTTCATAGAGCTAGGAACTTCAATCAATTTTTGCAAGTTCAAAACAGGCAGATGAGTGTCCATATGGATGTTTATGAGACACGAGCAATCAAATACAAGAAGGAGGCCTCCAAAGCATAGGTGAGATTGGAGGAACTCATGGGTGAGTTCGAGGAAAGTGAAGGTGAAGATCAGCCTAGGCGAAAGAAGCCAAGAACCATGGGGCTAAAGAAGGCCCTTGAGAAACAAAAAGAAGAAGAAAATGCCCTTCTCCAATCTACCCCTCTCATTGCATTGTTCGAACAAGAGATAGAGAACAATAGGGAAGCATGGCTTGAGAGAATTAAGGATCACTTGGAGAAGAATTTGGAGAAGGAAAACAGGAACTTGGACCTTCAACGGAGAATGACGGGGCATTATAAAAAACTAAATCAGTTTGCCCAGCGGAAGTTGAAGGCTGCTCAAGAAAAGTTCAAGGAGGCCAAAGGGAAGCGCCTGACACAAAAATTGAGGAAAGACACCTCAAGACTCCAAATCTTGGCCTCTGCTTCACAACATGTTGCTGAAAACCCTTGAGGGTCATGCTCGCCAAGTTTGGGCGAAATTCGACATATTTTGGTTTTTTGTCATTTTTGGGTTTTTGGCCAAAATTCATGGGCATCGCCATTTCAGTTTGGGGCATCATCAAAGGATGAGAATGGTATCATTGGATGCCATATTTTCAGGGGCACATACTCAACGATTTTCAAAACAATTGAAGATCTTTTGCTCCCCCAAAATGGCGAAAAACACTCGCTTTTTCTACACTCTGCCCCATTTATCAGCAAGGCTTATTTTTTGGGGTTTTACACACAGGCCTGTTTTTGGAGGACTTTCAGTGGTCAGTTGGGAGAAAAATAAATATTTTCAAAAATTGGACACTCAGATCTTTCCAACGAGCTATCATGAGCCTCATTTTGATATCGGGAAGGCTTCCAAAAGTTGCCGGAAAGTCAGAGGACCTTTTGTTGATGTATTTTTTGAGTATTTTTGTAAAAATTGAACCTTTCAAAACTGCTTTTTCCTCATGTGCGTTTAGCTATTTTTGTACATGAGAAGTTATGAAAAGTCAATTTATTTCTCTCTTTTAGAATTTTATATATATTTTATGAGATATTTTGTGCCTTGGGCTTTGCAAAGCCTCAAGGACAAAATAAGATATTTTGGATAGGCCAATGAGATTGCAAGTTGAACTAAGAGGTTTTCCTCACTTTGGCCTATATATTCCAAAGGCTTTCATTGTAAACAAGGCTGAACTTGATGAATAGAAGCAATATATGGTCATGTAAGCTTTGGAAGAAATACTTCTCTCATGCTTTTGGATAGTCTCTTGGATGTTCTTGGATGATGAAAGAAGATTGTTGTTGGATTCCATGACTTGGTAGAATGGTATAGTGTCTCTCTCTTTATTTTTTTTCCTAGTTTTCATTCATAAATCCATGTTATTGCTTGCTATAGGACAGTAGAGAACAAATTTGAGACATGCCCTTGGAGGCACCTCAAATTTCCTGTTTCTTCATAGCTTCCATGTTTTCTTCATTCTTAGTCACATTAAAGAATTCTTGATTGCACTTTAATAACTTAAGGATATTGTTGCTTGTTTCATTCATGGTTTTATGCATGCTAAGTATGATTTACGATATGCCCTGCTTACTCATGGCTAGCCATAGCTCCATCCATGAAATTTCTCTTTGACTGATTAGATTGTCATTTGTTGAACCAAGGAGGTCTTGTTCTAATCTTTCCCTTTGCCTAAGACTATGCAATCTTGTTTTCAAAGTACCCAATAACTTGAAGTACTGTGTTTAGGCATTCCAGCATAGTGATTTGAGTTGTTTGTCTGTCTTAAGTGTATTTCCCCAAAGTCTGATAGCCATTTCCCAAAGTTAGAGAGTTATATATCTCTATGCATGGCTTGAATGTTTATTTCTATGCATTGATTAACTTAAAGTTACATTTCTCATGATTAATGGTTTTCCCTACCATGTTTATGTCAGCTATTAAACTAGTTATGCTTGGAATCCTTTGTTATTCACAAACTTGATGTCCGTCTTACTCCATTTTTCCCAAAGATCCATTTTACCTCGAATCAAATCGGCCCTTCAACAACCTTGTATCACCATCTGAAAGATTTCTTGACCTCTTCGACCCCATAGCCCAGTTAATCTGACATCTTTTTACCCATCTTATATCTTTGATCAGTTTCATCCCTCACAACCAAAAAAACCAAAACCAAAATACCTACTTCATAACTAGCCTAAAATCAGAACACAATAAGAAAACACATAGATATCCCTTACACAAATAGAGAGAGCCCTCTCTAAGTCCAGGAAGGCTACGTCCTTGGGCTCCAAAGATTGGTTTGATGTTACATTGTCATTTGGCTTTCCAATCAGCCAAATCACGAGACACTAACAACATTTACATCTTATTTGCACATAAATATGTATGAACTATGAGGGGGATGGGAAGAGGACCCCTCGTTTACCCTTTGCAGAGTTCAAGAATGTTGAGAAACCATTTTCTATTGGGTTTGTACATGGAATGGATGAGTTAAAACAACATGCTGTTGAGAAGACAATGGTGAAAGCAACCTATGAAATTCATCCATTCGACACTCATGAGTGAGATGATCACCTTGAAATTTTTTACAATGGAACTTGACTTTACGACGATGCTCATTGGTGCCCCCTCACTGAATCTCAAGATTGGGTTTACACTCCTAGGAAGTTTGATATTTTTGTTTATTTCTCATGTTATTTTTTTTCTTTTTACCATCGATTTGAGATTTGTTCTTCAAATGATTGGAATTCACCGTAAGAACATTGATGGACTACTTAGGAGGGGGTACTTTAGAAAAGGTAGATGTGCTTGATGGTACTTGAGATGTTACAATCAATTTTCCAAGGTGGGTAGCAAGCTGGATCATGGGATCAAAAAAATGCCCAATCACACCATCGACTTGTGGGCCAGGAACTGGTTTAGGTGGGCTAATGGAAGGCCTAGGGGCATTAGTAAACACTTCATACAATGTACCTGATTGTGAATATATGAGATCCAACTGTTGGGAAGCTAAAATTGATTTCTTCTCAGTAATGGCTTGAAACATGGAAACATCCTTGGCAATATGAGGTCAGAGAGATCGAATAAAACATTTACGTAAAATCTCATTGGGTAACTTGGTTCTCACTAATTGCGACAACACCAGTCATGAATGTGATCACAAATAAGCGTGACATCATCTTGCTTGAAGTTGGAAAAAAGGTCAGAGTTGAGGTCATACCGAGTAGGCAGCTGGAAATGTGTTAATAACGTTTGAGCTAAAGAAACAAAGTCATCATAGGATGTAGTATCTAGCTCAAAACATTTATGCAAAGTTGGTTCTGCTACAATATTAAGAACTTTCAAAAATTCTTCGTACAATTTTACTGTTGTAGTCTTGTGCCAAAGTTTTCCATTCATTCAACTGCTGCAAACTTTCATACCTTTGTAATTAAATTATGTCTCGACTGGTTATCTCATGTCTTTAGGATCTCCTTATTTTCTGGCCTCTACCATTCCTGTGAATCTGGTTCTGTAGTTTTGTCTCCATGCTTCCACTGTGCATTCTTTCAACATACAACTGCTGTCACAACAATCAATTCTCAACAAGACTTCAATCCACATTAATTTTGGATTAGAATTTACACAAAATTTTAATTTCTTTCTATGCATCTACCTCACCAATCATAATACAATTCATCTCTTTCTCATGCAATCTGTGTAATTACAGTATAAAAACTTCTCAAAAATTTATTTCTGAAAACAATATTCCTTTGTTGTCACAGTCTAACATGTGTGATCATGCTTGTTCTTCTGCAAACTTTCTCTAGCTGCAATAATTCACTATCTTGAGGAAAATCTCAATCTGTTCATACTTCACTTAGCTGCACGCAGAATCCATTTTTGCTTTATTATGATCACCCTTTCTTGCAATTTCAATTGCATTCTTCAAAATTCAGTTTTATTTTTTTTTACTTTTGCTCTGATACCACTAATGACGCAGCCTATGTTGCAATCACCCACAGTATGCACATAGAATGCATGTTCCGAAAACAGTGGTAATACTTCATGTAGAATTAATTATCACTTGATACGACCATGGTTATAAACCATAATAAAACTCACACTTTATGAAATTTCGATCTATGATTTCCACTTTGATTTAAAACCCAAAGTGCAATATATATATATATATATATATATATATTGGTCCCACAGTCTATAATATATGCAACTTTATCATCGTTCTACTTGCAAAAATTTAAATCGATGGATATCGCATTTCAAGTTTCAAGGAAGTTAAGAATTCAAACGGACCCGATAGTTTATAAATCTGAATTTATAACTTGAAGCTGATCATCCAACATATATTTAATCTGACGACTTTTGCATAATCGTTTGGGATCCAACAATTATCGCATATCTATATGCATATGGTTTAAACAGAAATTTGGATGCGATATTTTTATAAATTCCAGTGAATTTCCTGTTGACTTCAAAGTTCTGAAAACAAAGATTTTTATGCTTCCGTATAATTTGAATAGTTATGATTCCGTCATTTATGAGGGACATATAAAATGGGTGTTAATAATATTGAAGTCTGTGGGTTTTATAAAAGAAATAGTCTAATTAAGGCTATCTGAAATTGTGAAGAATTGAATTTGGGGAAAACTTATAAAAATGCATTTTGTATGCATACTATGGGTTGACGTAAGATGGGCTGCGTCACTCAGCCTAGATCTGGCCCTAGAAACCCTCTGCACTGCCCATGAAGCCCCGACGTTAGCCCTGCTAGCCTCAGAATGACACTGTACTTCCCAGAGAGGACCTGCGTAACTCCTGGAAGGGTGACACAGGCCTTACGCTAGCCCTGGAGGCCCTCTGCATAAATTCTGAAGCCCCCTGGAGCCTCTACGTTTTCATATGTAGCACCTGCGTAGTGGATGCACAACACCTGCGTAGCTGCTGCTCCGATTCTCTGTGCTATCCTTGTTGCTTCTCCTCTACCTCTTACCAACTGTTGGCTCCGGGATCAGATCATCCCCTTAGCCAATACTACCCCTCACTACAGGAAATTCCTCTGGAAATTCTTAGCAAACCCACCCTAGAATTCCAGATCTATTTCTTAGCTCTGCAACTGTGTGTCTCCTCGAACTGACCCTCAAACCTTTCTCTTATAATTTTTCATTCATCTCATCAACGGTCGAGATCAAAAAATTCGTCAATGGCTCATATTAAAATAATACTTGATCCATGTGAATTAGGACAATTTCAGCACATGTGTTAATTAATTCACTTTAATTATTTAATTTTCCTAAGTTTAGACTTATGAAATCCATTAAAATAATTAATTATTTGAATAAATTGAACACCAACTGAAATTTCTCAAAACACTTTCTGGGTTTTTGAGATCAAGTGTGTCCTAGCCCCTCCATAAAATTTTAGGGCTAGATCACACCCGAGGCTACACCAACTATACAAAATATCAACACTCCCTCTTAGGATGGAGTGTGCTCTAGGAAAGTGTACTCTAGCAACACATCGACACCATGCACTACAAGATCTTGAAGCTAGATTTTGTGCTGCTGATGCTTGGCTTGCTGCCCTCCATCCACTGCACTGTTGCTCTCTGTACATCTGCCCATGCCACTGCCACTGACATTTCCACATCTGTACTGCATCTCCCTCTCAAATTGCTGCATCATGCTGCCCATAGCACTACCACTGCTAACTGATGCACTACAACTCAGTTTCTGAGAAGTAAGAAACTAAAGGAACTCTTCCCAACTATTTGACAGATAAGTCATGTTTCCCTCCACCACTAAATCTCCTTGGATGTTGATTTACACTATCTTCCTGGAGTCTCTGTCATGCTACAACACTGCACAATGTGAGCACAACTTCTCTGCACTGCTAAAGTCCCATCAACCCCTCTATGTTGCTACCTTCGTGCTGCTGTTACCTCTGCATTATGTTGCTCCCTCTTCATCTCTTCAACTTCCTCTTCTGCTTCAATGTGGCCTCCTACAACCATCTCCCGACTCATCCCGCTACCGTTTTAAGGCTCCTGTAGCTCGTATGTGATCCAAGAGTAGGGCTAACTCAAGGATCCCGCCACATTTTCTGTAGATTCTCTACAGATCCATTTCACCCCACCTCTTCTCTCGAGGCACATGAGTAATCATGGCTACATCATCATCAGAGCCATCTTCCTTTGCTGCTGTAGCCCTGGAATCAGAAGATCCTTTGTCCTTATTCTTAGGACAATTGCTGGCAAAATGTCCAAGATAACCATAGTTAAACTACCAGACCTTGGAAAGGTCCTTCTTCTTCTTCCCTTGTTGTTTCTTTTCCCTTGATGCAAGGGCTACATCGTCCTCCTTCTCCTTGACTTTGGCCTTTCCGCTTCCTCCACTGATATTCTGCCGCTTGATGACCCTCTTGATCTCCTCTTAGCGGAGGATAACCCACATGTTAGCCCAAAATGGTAATTCTACCCTTCCCAGAATGCTTTGTACAAAAATTTCCTAATATTCCGAGACTGAATTCAGAGCATTCCTCACTAAGAGCCCCTCATATGGAGTAGCACCAATTCCAAATAGCTGATCTCAGATGGCTTGAAGCCTGAAGAGGAATGGATCTATCTCTTCACCCTTCATCATTTGGAACAACCGCATCTGTATCTCCAGAAGAATTCTTCTTTGTACGGAGTCTCCTTGGTACATTGTGTCCAAGGTTAACCAAATGTCATTTTCTATAGTCTTCCCAACAATATGAGGTATAACGTGATCCTTGACTCCATCTATGATCAAACGCTTCGTCCGCACTTGATTTTCTTCATACTTCTTGAGAGGATCTGCATCAATTGGTACAACAAGAACCTTCTCTCCATGATATTTGAGACCATACTCAACCAGAACTGAAAGGATTCTGGCCCTCCAGATAACATAGTTTTACATGCCATCCAATCTATCTTGATCCCTTAGTCCATATCGAGCCATCTTGCTCAAATCTGACAAAAACAATACTTCTCCCTTTGCATCTGGGTTTCTTGGTGACTATAAAACCTCTAGTAACTACTTCTACTGAAGACTGATTTCCCTCCTGGAATTATTTCACCAAAAAAAAATCAGACAACACTCTCTGATCCTCCTGATCAAATATTATATCTATTTGGCTCAGATTTTCCAAGTATCTGTCTTCCTCCCACCTTTGTTAACTTAGCTAGGCACAATTATGCACCTGCACAATCTCCACCCCACCAGCACTGCTGAATATCTAAAGCAATGCTTCTGGGTCTTGGAAAAAATCTTCTACAACTGGAGAAACGACTGGATTGCGTCTCACTGACTGGCCCAATGCAGCCTCAATGCTGCTCAGAAGTGGATTACGTAACCCCAGACTGGGTGACGTAGTCCTTACGCTACCCTGGAGCCTGAAGGCCTTCTACAACTTCAGCGTTGTCCTCTTCTGGATCTACATTCTCCTGCTATCAAGATGCCCTTTCCATATCTGCTGCTTCTTCTGCCACCGTGCAGAAAAATATTTCTTCAGCTGATTGCTAGAGATTTAGCTTGATTTGCTATTGCTCTGATACCATGCGAAAATTCTACTATAGTGTCTTTGTTTATTTCTCCCACTTGATTTAGATTAATACAATTTATTTCCAAAATAGATTTAGAAAATACCAAAATAAACACAACTACAACCTACACATGCATATCATTTACTGAATAATACACTCATACAACAAAGTGACACATGGATTTTGGACATAATTCCCTGGGAAAAAACCCAAAGCAGGAAAAATGGTGCAATAGATATGAGGGTTTATTTATTAAGTAGACTCTAAGTACAATAAATCTGGGTTCCATATTTGGAAAACCCGACAGAGAATAAAAGAAATCAAATCTGCAGTTAACCTGAAGTTCTATTGCCAAATATCTGATTGATCCACACCCTCAAATGGGATTTACAAGACTCGGCCTAGATCTGGCCCTATAAACCCTCATCGCTGCCCCTGAAGCCCCAACGTTAGCCTGCTAGCCTCAGAATGCCACTGCACTACCCAGAGAGAGACTTCATAACCCGTGGAAGGGTGACACAGGCCTTATGCTAGCCTTGGATGCTCTCTGCGTAACATCTGATGCCCCTTGGAGCCTTTGCACTGTCCTACATAGCACCTGCATAGCTGCTGCTCTGCTTCTCTACGCTGTTCTTGTTGCTGCTCCTCTACCTCTTACTGACTCTTGGCCCCGGGATCAGATCATCCCCTTAGTCAATACTACCCCTCGCTGCAAGAAATTCCTTCGGAAATTCTTAGAAAAACCGCCTAGAATTCTAGATATATTCCTTAGCTCTGTAATTGTGTGTCTCCTCCAACTAACCCTCAAGCGTTTTTGTTATATTTTTTTCATTCATCTCATCAATGACTAAGATAAAAAAATTCATCAACGGCTGAGATAAAAGACTACTTGATCCATGTGACTTAAGACAATTTCAGCACATGTGTTAATTAATTTACTTTAATTATTTAATTTTCCTAAGTTTAGACTTAGGAAATCCATTAAAATAATTAATTATTTGAATAACTTGAACACCAAATAAAATTTCTCAAAACAATTCTGGGTTTTAGAGATCAAGTGTGTCCTAGACCCTCCACAAAATTTTAGGGCTAGATCACACCCGATGCTACATCAACTATACAAAATATCAACAATAATCATCCATCAAATAATTAGATGAGCACTATAAATGGTAGGTATTGTTGTGGGTGGACAAATTCTCCCCAGGCTTCCCTTCAAACTTGGGAATATCAGATGGTGACTTGGCGGGCATAGGTGGCCACCAGGGATCATGAAGAATGGATTCATTAGTCAATTTGGCCAAATCTGGTAAATTAAGAGAAGATAAAAATGGATCGTGAAGTTGAATAAATGGGTGGTAGGCAGGAGAAGCCCCTGACCAACCTTGCGGTCCCCCCATATATGGATTAGATGGATACACTTTCTGGTAAATAAAAGGGTCAGCCCCGATAAAAGTTTTTTGGCCAGTGTAACTAGTAGATGGATGTTGCCCCGTAGGGTAAAAACCTCCATAGAGCAATGGACCCCCAAAAGCATGACTGCTAATGGGGTTGTACCCAAGGTGAAAATAAGGACCTGACTGCGTAGTATGACTGAAAAAAGGGGAATGACTTGGGCAAGACATGGTACTTGCAGCAGGGTTACCCCCAGGTAAACTAGCTCCTCTAGTAAAAGTACTGGTAGGTGGCGTCACTCCAAATAATGAACTATACCAATTTTGCATCATAATAGAAGCTACATTGCCCCCAGGATGACAAGGTAAAACTGGTGATCCACCCCACGGATTCCTGGAAGTTACCATACCTAACTAAGGAACAAGAATAGTTGGTTGGGAAAATGGCAATGTGCAAATTTATGGACCTACTGGCTGACTAGGTTGGCGTACTGTAGTCGACATAGAGGATAGTGTGGGTAGAGAAACATTCGAGAATTAAGTGGGAGCCATAGATGAGATTGGTGGAATGCCCTAGGAAAAAGTGAGAGGCATGGACAAAGGAGTAGGAATAACCATGCTAAGAGGTGGCAACACTGTCATGGTAGTCGAGACCGTTGATGTAGACGGTAATGAAGTATTAGACTCCACCATATGGTAGATGGTAGATAAAGGCATGTAAGTGTAAGCCAGTGTAGAACTGTTAGGATTAAGCCGCAGTATGGTAGGCCCTAAAGGATCAGTCAAAGGGGGATTGGCAGGCATGTCAAAGTCTTCCGCCAAAGTCTCAATAGAAACTAGATCACTTTCAATGGGGCCAGACATAGATTCCAACACTATGTGATGGTTTAAGTCGTGAGCTCCAACAGGCACTCTTCGTGCAGGAGAAATAAGTCCACTTCATTCAGGAAGTAAACCTTGAAGACGACATGACCGTCGATGAAAAAATTCAGTCAGGGTGATAATGATTAAAACACAATTAAAACACTCGGACCAAACACCACAGACTAGAAACGTCCTAAAAGATAGCACACACAAACAAAATACAAAGAAGCTGATGGTGGAAAAATTATACTAGCGACCTGCTTCCCAGACCTTTTAGGTGCGAACTTGGCACAAGTACCCTCACAAGATGTGGAACACCCCCCGAGAGGACTGAGAGAGCATGAATAATATTTGTACCGAGTACAAAGAAGACGACCCCCACCTTGCACCTGTGTATGAACCCTACAAAGAAATGCCACTATGGTCACCACTGACAATAACATGACCTGGGGGGGTAGTCGCAAGATAAATCAACATGCAAGGGTAGGACACTTAACCCCAAAAGGATCCAAGATCAAAACCCCCTTAAGAGTTACCTCGCAGTGGTCCCCAAGTGATAAAACACCATTTCTATACATGCTAATTCCTCTATATCACGCCACCTGAAACTAAGCGAAATGGGTCATGTCACCCTGCCTTGCCCAAGTGTAACCTCGTGCTTAACCCTTTTGTGAGGAGGGCTTCCTAAACCGCACTACTGCAAATGGATTTTACTCCCTACTGCAAGATGCTAAGTTGATTTCGTGGGCTTAGTGCGGTTACTTCACACTCCTATATCCAAGGCCCTAGCCTAAGCTATTGTTGGTGTACTACCAGTAAAAATGAAAGACAAATCTAGTTAATTTTATTATTGCGCTAATTTTAGTGGTTGTTGTTTACGAAAGTAGGAAGTGGTGTGAAACTGAGATGGTGTGAAAGACTCTTAGTTAGTCACCCTAATGCAAATATATGAAATTTTCGTTTTCAATTTGATGAATTCTAGCTATGAGAGGGCAAGAGATTATTTAACACCAATTCCTACTAATATGTACTTTTCATTAAATCTTCTTGAATGAAAAATATCCCAAGAATTTGTGAAATAATGACCCAAAAAAAACAAAAAAAAAACTGAAAAAGAGACCAAAGAAAGTCTCCCAAGCAAGAACACAAAACACTCCAAAAGGGAGACAACTAGGGAAACAAAGCCCAATCGAACAAAATAAAATCAATCACACTAAAATCCAAAAGTGAAAGAAAAATAAGGTAATATAAATCAAGCTATGGCTGCAGTACAATGGCTCAACTAGGGCCAATGTTTTACAAAGGATTAAACCAAATCTATAGGCAATAAAGCCTAAACAAGATCTAATGAAAGTGATAAAATATGACAAAACACTTTCAAAATAACTTAATCAATTGAAAACTACACAAACGATCACAGCACCATCGTTTGTGACAAAAATGACCAAAATATCAAAGAGATCACTCAACAAGAGAGAAAAAAAATGACAAAAAGCCACAAAATATGAAGGCAAGATGTAAATAAGGTCTAAACAATTTCCAAATATAGCCAAGCAAAACTGATAATGAAGCTAAAAGAAAAAACTCAAAACTCAAACCAAGGCACCCAATCAGATATCAAGAAGAAAATAGAAAAATAATGAGTGACAAAAGACCTTGAATAAACTTATCAAAATAGATCAGGTTAGGGACATACAACAGTTAGTAAACTAGAACAAATTATAACCCAAACATGTTTTTCAAAAGATCGGGAATCAACAACAAGGTTGATGCCTAATGAAAGAGAAAAAGTCCTCTAGATAGTCACTTAACCAATCCAAAGAAAAATTATTGAACAAGATAGATCTGGACCAGATCTAACAAGCACACAGGAAGCTCATACTGTATAAATGCAGACACATAAGTTTTAGACTGAAATGAAGGGTCTTTCAAGGGCTAAAAGCCTTAGCCAAAGGCATGGAACCTCCTGGGAAGGGTTGTCCGTGGGCATAGACTTTCCAGCCAACGGCTAAGGGTCCCTGGCTGCAGGCACAAGCATGTAAGATAGCGACAGGGACAAAACTCTACTAGAAAACTTCAATTGTCCATAAAATCCTCATACGAAGTCCTTTTTCAGTGATTTTGTTTTTTTTGGATGCAATTCTGAGAGGAATCCATATCTATGATCAGTTCAATCAAATTATGTACATAAAATTCCAGAATATGATTTTAAACGCACGATATATTATTCTCTCGTATAAAAAACAAAAAACAAAACTCTAGATCTAAGATCAACTCAGATCTGAAGAAAATAATATCAATGGAGATCAAAATGAATCCAATGAACTACAAAAAACTCAATGGGAGAGAAAGAAATAGAGAAATCGATCAAAATCAGAGGCAAAGAAGACACAAAGCAAGTGTTCTCTCACTGAAAGAACCAATTCTATTGCAATGGAAATCACAAGGAGATATTTCTCTATGATCTAGTGTCTGAATAGATCACTAGACGGAAAAAGGAATGACTAAGAAGATACAAAAAATCCGAATCACATATGATTAAACAAGCAACATGCAATTGGATTTACACTATCAAGAAAAGAATGGCACCTTTACTCCATCCACTCTTGATCTCAACAACTGCAAACAATCACAAACACTCATGGGTGACAATCGATCTTCCTCAGAAGATTGTTAGATAAACAATGATATAAACCAATCACAATATCTGAAACATAATTATGTAAGGGAGGGAGCATATATCTTCATTAATATCATAAAAATGATACAATGCTTCTATACCTTCACTCTAGCGTCTCCTCTCCATGATCTAACAAAGTCTCCCCACTAGATCCAATGAATGAGCATGAATAGCGTTGACATAATACTAACACCTCACAAGCTCTCAATGTGGCAACAAAGTGGCATCATACGATGAAGATCTCATCTCATCAAAATACTGGCTCTCCAAAACTAGCTCTCCCAAAATGGTAGAGCTCTCGCCCTATAGTTTGGATACTCTCCCTCACACCCTTTCCTCTTGGTGATATTATATAGGCTCATTCCATCCTTTGGGAGAATGTATCTAGACACCTAGGGGCTTGAGAAGTTAGGAAATTTCTACAATAATGGACCCCTAGCCAACTCACACACAAGTCGGTCAAGTTGATCTCCTTGGGAATGGGAAACTCTAGAAACCGTTTTCACAAATATGATATTTTTCTCAATTATCTCAATTATGAAATAATTATTATCTCATAATTATAATATTTTGGAAAAATAATTATGAGAACTTGCTCAATTATATAATTTCACCCTTTTATCATGGGATAAATCTCACTTAAGTAAAATAAAATGTGAAAAGGGATGAATTTTAGCCAAAAAACTGAGGTAAGTTGATATTGGGTTTCTCTCACTATAATGGAGTGTAAAATAGGGTTATAACAAGTATGGTTGATTAAAATAGTGTTTGGAGTGAGTGTGAATTTGGAGAAAAGCCTACAAGTTCCATGTGTTCTTTAGTGCATAATTTTAGAACCATACCAAAGTTGTAGCAGCAGTGAGCTGAAGTAGGTTTCAACCATCAGATTGATGTAGTGTGAGAAGATGATGTGTGGATTGGTGTATATTTTGAGGAGTTGTTTTCCAGCTGGTGTGGAGTTTTTGTGTGGAGTTTTGATGATAGGTTATGTTGCAAATTTATCATTTGATTGAGCTATGTTACTGCAATGATCATGTTGAGAACGTTTTAGGAGTGTAGTATAAAAATATATGAAATGAGGCTCATATGGAGGAAGTGAAGGCATGGAGGCTTTGAGTAGACAATGATTTGTAAGATTCAGTATAAGGAATATTTTTCTCCATCCAATGGTGGTTAGATAGTTCGGTATAAACTGGAGGAGGCTCATTGGTCGTGATAGTACCAGCAAATCAGAGTCTGTAGAGTCATTTGTTAGTTTAGTAGTAACCGGGTGAGGATTATTGATCGTGTTGGCCTTCAACAGATGGTAGTCCGTAGATCCGAGAGAGAAAAAAATTTATATCTGATAGTTCTGACATACTGTGAAAGAATTCGAGTCTTTTGGCTCATGGGAGAGAGTTGATCCATGTATAATTTTCTTGAAAAATTAATAAAAGAATTGAGTAGTGCAGCAACAACATGGTAGTTTTTTTCCCGGAGAATGGTTTTCCACTAGAAATATATGTGCCTATTGTGTGATTTCTTTCATGGTTTATGTTTGATGCACTAATATTTAATTATGTGTTTGAGTTTATAAATTTTTAAAGATTAATTAATTGGAGAAAAAGTTTACAACTGCTATACTATTGATTCACCCCCCTCTCAGTAGTGATCTAGTTTCAAACAATTGGTATCAGAGCAGGGCTCTTGTGCAAAAATTCATAGCTGGAGAGTGGAACTTGGATATTTGGCAGAATTTTTTCAAATTTTCCGAAATGGATCAACAAGGAATTCCAATACATCACGAAGGTAAATTTGCAACTTGGAGAGAAAAGTTGGATTCATATTTTCTATCTCTTAATGAAAATATTTTGTTTTCCATAGAGTATGGAGTTAGAGATGAATTTAATGATAAAGCTAAAAAAATCATCATGCATGGAAATTCAAAATATAATAATTTGTATGTGAAGCATTGTGAGACTTCCAAAAGAAATGTTGGAAAAGTTGGAGAACTTGTATCTTGGAGAAAAAACGCGTTTTTTGGATTTGGAGAAAAATGAAAAGGATCCTAATTTTATTGTAGTAACTAACCAATCCTCACAAGAATATGAAGACACTAGTGATTGCAAAGATAGATCGAGCATCGGTTGCAAAAATTATGAGAAATCCAATGTGAAGGCACTAGAAGCAAAGATTCAAAGGCTCATGGATGAAAATAAAGATCAACGAAAGTTGCTGCAAAATTGTGATGAAAAGGAGTGTGCACTCAGATAAGAAATTTCAGATCTAAAATTTCAGCTGGAAAAAGGAATTAAGGTTGAAATAGAAATGAGAAAGAAACACAATGAGTTGGAGAATGAATTTCATAAATTGAAGGGTGAATTAATTTTTGCAAGAGAAAAATTAGAGAGGTTTAGATCTAGTGCTCAAGCATTTACAAGCAAATCAAAAATTGTTGGAGCATACAGTTGTAGCAAAAAGAATAAGAAACATGAGCCATGCATGAGGTAGAGAAATAAGATAATGAGGAAAAATAAGAAGAATAGGATTGGGAAATGTTATTATTGTGGAGTTCGTGGTCACATAAAAACAATGTGCAGAAATGGAGAGATAAATATCTCTCATCAAAAGGAGCAACCTGAGGAGAATCAATCTGAAGCATGCATGCAAAGGATGCCTCCATCCGTTAGGTATAATAGTCCTTTTTTTGGTTAGTATTTCTAATGTAATTATCTTGGCCATAGGGCTACTGATTGCAAGGAATATGCAAGGAATGGAAATTGTGTAAATATAATACAACACATTATTCCTTTCCTTGGTCACATTATATGTTTTATATGTGACAATATTGACCATAAGTCCAAGGATTGTAAGTTTCCCATGTGTTTTAGGAGATCTAACCAGAAAGAGGATAATATGAAAGTCCAACCACATAATAAGAAGAAGGATTAGTAGATGAAATTTTGGAGGAGAAAAGAACAGCAAGGATATTCCACCAAAAAATGAGACATGATTGGTCTCAGGGGGAGCATATGGTGTCATTATGAGTTGCATGCAAATTTTTATTTGTACAAAAATATTGATCTGAATATGGGAAAACTAGTTATTGCTATGCTAGCTCCCTCATCAATATTAAAAATGTGTGATTAGGATCATCTCATGTTAACCACTTGTGAAGTGGTTTATGTGTGTAGTTTCATGTGTTTTTGATGATCAAATTATGAGTTAATTAGTTTTTAAAAACTCATATACAGAAAAGGAAATACATAAATATAACTCACAACAATCACATAACACAATGAATGATAATGGAATTCACCCCTCTTGGGCTACATCTCCATGGACCTGCTTTAACTAGCTAGGCCCTCTTAGGATTAAGAGTCAAATGCCTGATTAAATACACCTGTAGTGTTCCAATGGACTTACAAAATATACCACTGGCTTCCAAGCACTCAAATACCCCAAAATGACTATTCAATATCTGAATTTGTTTTTTCGTTGATCTAGGCTTGACCTCCCATCTTGGTGGCCGTGGGCTTGTTTAATATCCAAAGTGAAAAAATCATCTTTAGAAGTGCTCCAACGCCTTTGAAAATTGTACCATTGTATTCAGAGCATCAAATGAATCTAAAAATGACTATTCATTCACTCCATTTGGCCTTTAGTTGATCTGGGCATGGCCTTCCCTCTTGGTGGCCCTCGGCTTCAAAATTATTCAAGTGACCAAAAACCACTGTAGAATCTCTCCTCTTACTCTGAAAGCTATTCTAATGGATTCAAGTCATGCAAATATACTAGGAATGACTATTCCTGAGCCAAAATTGGTCGAAAATTTCTCAAGATAGACCTCATTTAATTTTCCCCTAGATTATGCCTCTAAATCTGGAGAAGTGCCAGTTAACTCCACCAAAGTTGGCAATTATGCTGAAACTGGGGCATCCACTAAAAATATGAAAAATTAACTGAGGATTAATTAAGGCTTAATGCAGGATTAAATAGGATAAGCTTCACACGAAGCGTGTTTTGGTTGAGCGCTTATGGTCGAGGTCATGTGGCACAGTCTTATGATGAGGAGGGATTGCTTGCGGGGCTGGACCCCTCCATTCCCGCCATTGGAGACTGATGCAATTTAAATGTATGTGGGCATAGAGATTTTTCAAGTCCCAAGGGCATGGGCCATTGGTAAGTGGAGAGAGTTGAGCGGGGGAGGTCATGGGGTCGAGCCCCAACCTCACCCCTCATACACGTTTTTGGCATATTACAAAACACATGATCTGAACTTTATAAAATGGAATTTGGATTATGTTTAATACTGCCCACCGGAATACATTAATCCAAACCATAGGTTATGCAGACTTTGCAAAGTTTAATACACCTCCATCGAAATTAAATTAAACCATAAGGTTTGACATATGCCACCATTTGGAATGTATTTCGGACTTTGGTTAAAAATGTTATATGTGGAATTAATATATACTTTTGGATTAATATATATATATATATATATATATATATATATATCCAACCCTTAATAATTAAAAATAATTCCAACACATAAAAATCATCATGAACCCAAATTCAACCTTGGAGGACACTGGACAAATTTCACCTTCACAAACCAAGCTGGTGAATCCATTTGTGACAATTGTCACAGTTCCATATCATCAACCTGTACCTGTTCTGTGATTTTTTTTTTTTTAAATTTTCCCGTTTTGAACGGCGATCAACAAACCATAACTTCTTTATCCTAACTCGGTTTTCGATGAAATGAGTTGTGTTGGATTCTTGGCGACAGGTTGGTCGATGTCATTCTAGTTTGGTGCAATTCTAAGCACTTTTAATTTTGAGATAATTTTTGCCCCTGATCTAGATTCCGATCACATCTTCCCACTGACATGATTTTGGACCCACAAAAGTTGGTTATCTCATGAGAGATGAATACTCTTTTGTTTCCCAAGTTTTATCATATTGATTCTACTTGGAGAAATCATCATGACAACCACTTCGGTTCACTAACATGCCTTGCCTTGCAAATGGCTTGGCTCTTCAACCACTGTTCTCCTTTTTCTGCTAACCCAATCCAACACTTGCTGGCTACTTGCTGACTGATATAACACTTTTTTGTACCAAATTGATTCCTCCATGCTTGGAAAACTAACTGATTGCCTTCCCACTGAGAATCATATTCCTCCTTTGCACAAACATGCATTTTATGCAAGCTTCTCCTTGGAAACCACTTCTCCAAATTAAGCCCATCTTAGTGAACTACAATAATGAGTTCCAACATCAGTAATAACAAGAAAATAATTGACCATTCTTTTACCTCCATGGTTCCAAATTCCACATTTGGAAGAATGCATTCGCCATCTCCTTCTCTTCTTGGCGTCAACACAGAAAATGGTCTACAATGGCTGCAAACATTTTTTCTTTGACATCTTTTCACAAACAAAACATATTCAGATTGATGGTTGTTGTTTGTATTTGAAAAACACATTTTGAAAGAAACATAACTTGACGACATATCCTCTTTCTCCTTCAAAGCAAAAAATTTCACATCATGTGAACATCGCCATGTACTCTCACATCTTGGTGTCAAAACATATCGACCAAACACAAGTCGACAAAACATGCCTCTTCAAATGATTGACTCTCAAGTCAAGCATAAGCATGTGTAATAATTTGACGATTATTTTCCAAAAACAAAATGAATTTCACATTTCATGAAACACTCCGTCAACATCTCCTTTTCATCTTTGGAGACAAAATAAAATTTTCCAAGTCGACATGAAATGCATGCACAACACACAATCGACCAACACATGTTGACACTCATGCATGTGCAAATGATCAACACTCTCAAGTTGACAACATACATGTTAAACAAAGCAGTTGACCAACACAAGTCAACTACTCATGCATGTTCAAGCACAATGAAACCATCAAAATTCCACTGTTCATACACACAAACTCTCATGCATGTATACGATTCTTCAACTCTCTCACAAGTACAATCATAAGTACAAGAACCCATTCATATGTACATGTACTTAAAGAGATGAAATGAACAATTTTTTCTGCAATAATAGTGAGTTAACATACTCCACTTTCAATCACCTTCTTGGCGTAAACATGCAACATGCATTAAATTGGCAAAGAATGCATCAATCATCAAAATACATGAAAAGATTTAATTGGATAATAAGTCTAACCATTTCTTACCAAAACATTTCAATGGTGCTTCTTTCAACTGCACATCATCATGTGAACCATCCTGACCCACATCGATTATGGAATCTTCTTTTCCATTCTTTCCATTCTCTTTCACCACCTTCATCAAATGTCGTGGATGACTTGTTGGATACAAAGTCCAACACTTGTCTACAAGATGAACTTTCTTATGGCAATGAGTGTAAAACAATTGCATCTTCTTTTCAACATGGTTTGCTTTGTCCAATGGACCTTTGGCTTCCTGCCTCCTTTGCTTTAAAATTTTCTTTTGCATGGATATATTCTTCCAACATATTGAAACATTATGGTTATCCAAACCACAAAAGGAACATGCAAACTTTCTCCAAATATTATGTGATAATTTTCCATGTTTATCATAATAAAAAGCAACTTGATTAAAAGCAGATTTATACCTTGAACATTCACCTTTGATGCCTTCTTGAGGAGGTGAATTTGATGAGGTAGTGGCTCTCTTCAAAATACCAACAATGCATTCAATGAATTTAGAGCTTTCAACATCCTCTTGTTTTGAATTCTCATTAGCTGCATGCTTATGAACACCTTCTTGCAAAGTGGGTGTAAAAATTTTACATTCCTCATGAACACAATCTTCACAAGCTTGAGGTAATGAACATGAAATGAAAGTTCTTCTTGGAACACCTTCATGTGCCTCCTTGGCTTTAGAGATTTCTCCATCATGTTGTCCATAAACAAGACCCAAATAATTAGTCCTTTCTTCAACAAAAAATGGCTCAACTATGCCTTGTGCATGTTTTCCCAATACTTTACCTTCATAGCCCATCCTCATCAATAATTTGGACCCTATTCCTCTAGTGTGTCTTTAAAAGGCACCTACACATTCATTTGAGATGAAATTGAAGATAAAATTTAATTTCATATCTCTTTCTCAAGCACATTATTGGCTAAGGTTTTCTTGGCAATATCACTACAAGGAAAAGACCCTCTAGCGGAGGTTATAAAGGAGGTTTTTAGTGTTATAAAATTGGCCAAAATTGTCAAAAAAGCATATGCTACCACATCCGTTTATGGCTACGGAGGTTTTGGCGGAGCTTTTAACATAAATTCAACACAACTAAAAAAAATTTGGGTCAGAGGTTATTACAGATGTTTTTTTCCTCGACGCGCTAATCAGGCTTTAATGCACTAGTGCGTACCTGTAGACGATGCTCCGGGGTGGTCGAAGAAGAATGCACCGAGCCTTTAAGGTATTAAACAACACTGGACATAGTGTTGGTGATACAACGCACGAGGCTATTATAATTGGTATTGGGATTTGAGCGGTGCCCATAGGTCGTATCAACGCGTCGGTGCGTAGACTTATAGAAACGCATTGGTGCGCCCTTTCACACAAATTCACCGAGCTTTATAATTGGTATCAGTATTCGTGCGGTGCAAATATGTAATACAAATACATCGGTTCATATATACTCTTAAACACCTCAGTGCGCAGTATCACACAAATGCACCGAGATTTATAATTGGTATCGGTATTCATGCGGTGCCCATAGGTCGTCTAAATGCACCGGTGCGTATATACACAAAAATGCCCTGGTGCATAGTATCACACAAACGCACCGAGATTTATAATTGGTATCTGTATTCATGCGGTACTAATAGGTTGTAAAAGGGCACCGGTGCATATATAGACATAAACGCATTGGAGCACAGTACCACAGAAACGCCTCGATATTTTTAACTGGTTTTGGTATTTGTGCGGTGCCCATAGGTTGTAAAAATGCACCAGTGCACTTAAGAATACAAGAACACTTGTATAAGAATACACACATCGGTTTTCATTTTGTATTTTTTAGAAACATCGACCCGTGACAGTGCAATTATTGTGATTGTTTTAAATTCATTATTCATCAAAAGTCGACACATCTTATAACAATATTCATATTAATTAAATTTTTATTAATGCATTTGAATGTGATGTTTGGATTAATTTGTTATATCATATCATAATTATTGTGGTTTTTAAAAATTCATTATTCATCAAAATTCGACACATATATATCTTATAACAATATTCATATGAATTAAATTTTTATTAGTGCATATGAGAACGACAATGGAGAACGCAATAACGACAATGGATAACGCAATAGAATAAATTAAAACACACACACACACACACACACATATATATATATATATATATATATATATATATATATATATAAGACAATCTTTATCATACAAAATGAGACAGTTATTAGTATCCCTTTGTCTTTCAATTAGGACACTATGTCCATTACATTAAACAAAATGTCTTATTTCACAGACATATATATTTCAAAAAATAAAACGCCTTGCTTTGATATCCAAACATAGTGATAATCATTCTTCGCTTGAACTGTTGTCACTGCTAGAGCTATTTCCATGACTTGGATTATTTTCGGGAATGTTTTGTTCATGGCGTTGATTATTTTCTTCTTCTTCACCTTCCATCTACAAACATAAAAATAAACTGAAATGAGTGTATATACATTGGTGAGAATAATAAAAATTGCAATATTAAATAATATACATCAATGTAAATCGAAAAGAAAAATGGCGTACCATAGCAACAATTGACTCATAAACTATATACATTCTTTCAAAACCATGTACCATGCCATCTTTCAAAATTTCATCTGTTGGCGCAGTTCCATACTTTGTTTCCTGCAAGTTTTATACCCCATAACAAATCATATATTTAATATAAAAGATTTTTTTGTTCTATTAATTATAGATGGAGCTAAGTAAAACAAGATCAATAGATGCTTACAAATTCCACAATTAATTTCTGATATGCCAACATATACTCACAACCCATATTTAACCCAATTTCAATCAATTCGTCTGATGGTTCTTCTTTGTATGTTAGCACCTGTTTGAAGAAATTCAATGATGATTTTTGTAAAACAACTTAAAAAATACAAAAATGAAATCTAGTTAAGTTGTTATAAGGAAGTAACAATTACTCACAAACTTAGATATCAATCCTTTTCTTCCTTGTCGTCCTGTTTTATGTGCTGAATGGGTTCCATTTTCTTTTCTTTTCTGCAAGAAAATACTTGAAAATTAATATTTAATACTAAATTGTTTATTTATTTTACCTAATGATCAAAAAATTCAATGATTACATATTACATTTGAAGCACGTTGTTGTTGAGATGGCTCCTCCCACGATGCAATTTTCTCCATTTCTTTGACCATCTCCTTGTACACCTTTTTGGACATTCCTACTGGCATATTTCTAATACCAGCTCGTTCATCTTTTGAGATTTTCATAATCTTCCTGAAAATGTAACATGACAATAAACTATTTAATTTTTATATTGATATATGAAAAGTAAGTATAACAAAAGTGATATTTATAAATAATTCTAGACAAACATCTAAAGGAATATTACTTTTTCATTCCTTCTTTTTTGTTGTTGTATGTTTTTGCTATTAAAAGTATGACATGTCTCATTGACCAATTCTCTGGAAACTCTTCCTGTAGTTTAGATAAAATTTGGTTCTTGTAATCATTGGATTGGTTTTTGTATTGTAAGTGGAAAGAACGTCTATACATCCATTCCACTAAATCCCTCAAAATTTTGTAAAATTTTTCCCCCCTTTCGTTAACCTCTAGCACCACTCCAGATGAGCTAAGGAGCAATTCATTTTCATTTGCATGTTCTATTTTTTTTCTTTTCTTAGAACAACATTCCTTTTCTGAGTTGTTGGTCCCTGTAGAACATTAAACAGATGTGAATTAATAGACTGTTTCACACATGTTATCTAATAATTTTAATTATATTATTAATGAAAACTAAAAAAAGAAACTCATATTGGATCGATAGTATTTTTTCATTCACCTGATTCATCATTTTGCAATTTTTCCATCAATATTTTATGCTCTTCGGGTCCTACATTAGAAATAATCTTATCGAGCTTTGTAATTTTGTGGCTATGCATGATACACAGTAAAAAATACATATTAGTTAAACTTACATATAGTTCAAAAATAAATTTTTTTGTAAAAAATTTACAAAGAACTTGCCTTTTTGTTTTTCTTGATGTGTTATCAGTATTTTTGTTACTTGATCTCTTGTCAGTCATTTCTTTATCAATATCAAACCTGTACCATATCATTCATTAATATATTTATAAATAAATTGTCAACTTTTCAAATAAAAAAAAAATCTCAAGACACCGATGCGCCAATCATGGTGTACGCACCAGAGTTGGTGCGTGGCTGTCTTCCAAACGCACCGCACAAACAATATAATAGACCGTACGGTGCTCTATGTCAACAAGGAGGACCGGTGCATTACGTGTCAATCACCGCACCAGTTAACCATGATAAAATAATAAAAATCGTCGAGTGTTAATTTTTGTAGCATAAACCGGTGCCATATTTTACATATGGTGCACCGATAAAAAATAAAATTGTTTATTAATATTTTATCACATTACTTATGTAGTGCGCTTGGACAATATAGAGTACCAGTGCACTATTTTATGCAAGGCACACCGATAAAAAAAAATTCTATTTTTAAAAAAATTCATGCAAGGGCCCACATGGATTGGGATCCTACTATGCTAATCGTCCCGTTGGTTGGATGTATTAGGTCTATATTTAGCAATACAAACCCTGTAAATCTAAATTGAAAAGCCCTAATTTTGAAATCACAGAAAGAGGAAGAATAAATGGCAGAAACAAAAAGAATGTAAGGTTTGTATTTTTCTGAAAGTTTTTTTTTTTCGAAACAGAACGTTCGCAATGTGCCATAATGAAATAGCGCACCAACTGCATATTTTAAAAATGGTGCACTGACGTAATTTTTTGATCAGTACTTGCGTGGCGCACTGGATAATAGAGTGCACCGGTGCGCCATAATGAAATAGCGCACCGGCTACATATTTTAAAAATGGTGCACTGACGTAATTTTTTGATCAATACTTACGTGGCGCACTAGGATAATAGAGCACCGGTGTGCTCAGGTACACAGGGCGCACCGACAAATATATATATATATATATTTAATTTACGCAAGTGCCGACATGGATTGGGATCCAAATATGAAGTTTCTTTGTGGGTTGGATGTCTTAGGCTTATATTTAGCAATACAAACCCTATTAATATAAATTTAAAAACACTAATTCTGAAATCACAGAAAGAGGGAGAAGAAAGGGCAGAAAAAAAATAAAAATTTAGGGTTTGTTTCTAAAATGGTTTTTTGGTAAAACAACATGTTTGCAGTGTGCCATAATGAAATAGGGCATCGGTCTTTTGTATATTTCGCAACGTATATATATATATATATATATATATATATATATATATATATATATATATATATATATATATATATTTTATCACTATACTTTCGTAGTGCGCTATGTTACGTAGGGTGCACTGACGAAAAAAATTTTGTTTTTTTTTTAGATTGACGCAAGAGCCAACATGTATTGGGATTCGACTATGCAAGTTGTCTCGTGGGTTGGATGTCTTATGACTATACAAACCCTATAAATATAAATTGAAAATCTCTAATTCAGAAACAAAAATAATCTAGGGTTTTTATTTCTAAAAATGGATTTATTTTTTTATTTTGTTTCTGAAAACTACAAAAAAGGTAAAAAAAACTGTAGAAAAAAAGGTAAAAAAAACAATAAACTTTGATTTTGTTATTTTACTTCATAAAAAAACTACAGAAAAAGTAAAAAAAACAATAGACTTTGATTTTTTTCTTTTGCTGAAAAAAAGTACAAAAAAACAATAAACTTTACTCACATCGTTTGAAATTCTACAGTACAAGGTTTTGAATCACCAAAGGTTTGGAATTATGCTTATATGAATACTTCTATTCGAACGCATTTCCCTGCTCCATAGTTCTCTCATGCTCTGTTTTATCCAAGTATGTATCCTCCAAATCTCTGGCTGAAATTTTTTGCAAAAATACTAAAATAATGAAAAGTGTTTAGTATTTAAAGAAATGTTTTATGAAATTAGATTTTTGAAAATATTTTGCTGCCCATTTTTCAATTTACCGTTTTTTTTTACTTAAAGAAAATAAGGTTGCACATTTTTTATTTGCGGTTATTTGTTTACTGGTGCATCCTTTAATCGAACCGCACCAGTGTGCAATATAAAAATGCACCAGTGTGGTTATCTGTACATTACGCACTGGAATTACATTTAGTTTTGTGCACCAAAATTTATTGTTGTTTTGCTCAAATGCAGGGAGAAAATATCATATATTATATGGAATGGAAAATTCTTTAAAATCTAGTTCGTTCCATGATATTTCTCAAAGTCCATCGCAGAGTTCTCCCTATCCATCTGGAGACGTAATATTTACTTCGGATTTGTTTTATTTTTTCACTATCTAACTGAATTTATATATGTTTTTTATCCATGCAGTAAATCATGCACAACTTAGTTAAATTTATAATGTATACAAATTTGCAGGTTCATGCAGATTTAAAATTGAGTTCAGATGCAAAAATTATTCAAATTGCTCCAAAATGTTGGAAGTTCTTATCAGGAGCTACATACCGCAAGGTGCATTTGGTAGATGAAAATGGAAAACTGCTTCACCCTGCCAATTGTAACAATATTGCATCTTTTGGCCACAATCTTGGGACAATGATGGTAATTATAATTATAATTTTTTGGTATATATATTTATTAATATGTAATTATTTCAACATCAAACCAATTTATAATCATGCAATATTGTCAATGTGGTTACTAATTTCTATCATATATTTTGTACTAATCATGTTCAATTTTTTCTTTTAATTATTAGGATTCTAGTGATGATGAACGACCTACCTACCATATTTCGTTGCACCCCACAACAATGCAAAATCAAAAGAAAACTGAATTAAGAGAAAAAATCGCAGAGGAACGATACCAAGAATGGTTGAATCAACCATTGATTCAATTCCCGCTATGTCTAGATTCACCAATTAGGAATGAGTACAACAATAGTAGTTCTTCACAGCCTAGCAAAGGAGGAAATCAAACAGAGGTTGCTATGGATGATTACTTAAGGGATACGACTGCCATGGAGACAATGTTTTTAGATGCATTCCAAAATTATGATCAGCTATGGGATGATGCTCATATCGATGACACCTTTCTCGGAAGCCTTAAATTTTCTTCAACCACCGCTCTCTTTGGACCTGGCAGTCAGTCAAAGTCTACCCAGTTGGGGACAATGATGTTACTGTACAACTTGAAAGAAAATTTTGGCTTGTCGAATGCATATTTCTCGGAACTTTTGAGGTAAGTTACCATAAAGTACTCCCCTTATATAAATTTGAAATATAATCATTACACTGCAATGAACATTACAGATGTTAAATTTTATGAACGTTAATAATTATATCAACATTAATGTACATTTATTAATATATTTTTCCATGGTCACCAACTACAGGTTATTCAAAGAAAAGGTTCTTCTGAGTGATAATGTATTGCCTGGTAGCTGCGAAGAGGCAAAGAAATTGTTGAAAATGTTGGGTGTTGAGTACATATCATATCATGCATGTCCAAATGATTTTATTATATATAGAGAGAATACATAGACAAGAATGTATGCAATACAGTAATGTGGGCATGACGAGGTATTATAAATAGTTAAGAAGGGTAAATCACGTGCGGTCCTCCTTTTAAGATATTGAGGCACATGCCTATAATCCCAAGGATTCAAAGGCTCTTTTCGTCACAAAGAATTAGCTATGTTGGGATGGCATGCCTCACACGAAGTGAGTTAGGAGATATGTGAATCCCAAGCCAGTTCAACGTAGCCATGAAGCATATAGAGGATACATGGCCCAAAAAATTCAAGGATGAAGTATGAAGTCTACGACTCAACATAGCCATGGATGGTGTCAACCCATATTCTCTCTGAAACAACAACTATTATGTTTGGCCTGTAGTAGTGATCAATAATAATATCCCCTCATGGTTGTTCGTGAAATGAACATCTTATTTTAGCTCTCATAGTCCCTGGTAGAAGACAAGTGAAGAATATGGATGTCTACTTACAACCACTGGTAGATGAATTGAAGGAAGTATGGGATCGGATAAATGTATACGATGTATCAAGACCCATCACATCAGAGAGGAGTTTTACATTGTATGGCATATGTGCTTAAACGACACATGATTATCTAGGCTTAGGAGTTTTCTCTAGTAAATTACATGTTTAATTTATTGATTTTTTTATATATGTAACAATATTTTTTCACATATTAGTTATTTAATTTGTTGTAATATTTGTTCTAATCTTCATGATATTCTTTAACGTGCCATTCATATTAATTAATTTATACAAATATAGTTTCGCAGGTCTTATAACAAAAGGGTATTTTGGATGTAAATGTTGTGGACCTTCTCTGAAAGATAGATGGTCTAAGGACCTACGAAAGCTAGTGTATGATTGCTTCAAGGTATTCCTACTAGAAGAACACCCTTATAGAAGAGCAGCATCCGATTTCAATGGTAAATGAGAGAGAACCCAAAGGCCTCCAATAATGACACCAACTGAATGGCTTAGAGCATATGAGAGAGAGAAGGATAAGGAGTTCATATAAATGTTCGATTCAAATGGGGAGCCTATGTTCGATGATCCAGATTTCTTCGACACCTATTTTGATAAATTTCCCATTGGGATAAAAAGGAAATCTATATTTTATGACCTCCCATATTGGGAGCATCTTAAGATTTCACACTTATTAGATCCCATGCATATATTTAAAAATGTTTCATCTTCTTTATTGAGGCACATATCAACGAAAAAAAGTGACACATTGGCTGTTATGAAATATATTATTACTTCAAAAACTAAAAAGAAAAATTTGCCAAGATGATTAGAAAGTACGGGATCAGAGGCAGCTGCTGGTCCCTCTAATTCATGGTTTCTCAAAGAAGGTGATTTCCCATGGATTTGAAAAAAAGATGATATATCTTTGGAAAAGGAAGTTACAATAGATGTGAGGGTTCCAACTTCATACAGATATTCACTACGACGTTGCCTCATCGTGGATGACCATTTTTTGGGGTTGAAATCACATGACCATTTGAATATTCTAAGAGTATGTATAATGCCAAAAGAATGATTTTATTATTTGTTATATTAATAAATTTTATCCCATGCGGGGATCATAAAACATAGCTAATTTTTTATATTATTTCACGTGTTTACAACTTTGCACTGTCATTATCCTTTGTTCGTGCATGGGTGTGTGAAACATGAATTCCCTAAAGATCTATGACGTGCCATATCTAAATTATCTTCATTTGTACATTGGATCACATCAAAGGATATTCATGTGGCTAGCATTCCACGGTGGCGTAAAGAGATAGTTGATATTGTTTGTATGTTTGAGAAGGAACTTCCGACAAGTTCCATGGACTTACAAGTTCGTCTTCTATTCCACCTGGTAGATGAGGTTGAATTAGTTGGTGTTGTTTCTTGTCCTTGGATGTTCTTCTTAGAGAGGTACATGAATAAATTGAAAGGTTTTATTCGACAAAGGGAAAAACCTGAGTGGTCTATGGTAGAGGGGTACACATCGTATGAGTCTTTCTATTATTCTAGTGAGTACATCAAGCAGATTGACAACAGAACAGGTATGGTGATTTGGGATGATGAAATGGATGGAGACAAAAGAGAAGGAGAGTTGCTCCAAACGAGTGGAAAAAAGCGCTTGATAAAGAGTAAGTGACTTTTCAAATTTACAAAAGGTAATTAATATTCATGTTGAACTTCAATATAATGTACATTTTGATCTCTAAGTACTATATAATGTTGGTCATAAATTGAAGTAATCAATAAATTCGTTCTTTACAATTCTAAAGCAACACAACCATGGGTCGCATTGTACGAACAAAACAAGATGAAATGGGATAGTGACAGGAAAGAATTCAGACGTTTGAATGGTAGAAGTGTGCCTTATCCCAATCATTTAAAAGAAAATATGCCAAAAATATGCCCCAACAGTTGGGATGCTAACCAAGTCAGAGAGAAATACGGTGCTACCAGTCATTACCCGCATGCTGAAGAGGATGTGCTAAATGTAGGGATTGGGTGCAGAAACTCAGTAATAATATTTTTAATTTATATGTAAATTTAAAAATTATATTAAGACATCCACATTTCATATTTTAACTGTTGGATTATTATTTATAAGACACATGACACTATGAGTTTTTTAGCTTTTTTATAATAGGTGCATTTGTAACCATCTATGTGGGCATATGGACACCATTTTCGCACAGAAAATGTTGATGCTGGAAACATCACACAAGATTGTGGAGTGGAAGTCGAGTTAGATCAATCTAGTTGATCTAGCCACTGTGATCAAAAGCTAGTATGAGGGACATTAGGTTACGTCGGAAAGATACAAGAGATCATTGAAGTGCATTTTTCTTCTTCCCAATGTGTTATTTTTAGGTGCAAGTGGTGGGACACCTTTGATTGGAATAATGTAAAGGAAGATCACGATAGTAGGCTGATATGTATCAACTCTAGAAAGATGTGGGATGAAGCTAAGGAGCCCTATGTTTTCCCTAAACACTGCAACCAGGTGTTTTTTTACCCAGATTTGTTGGATAGGGATTGGTGGCTCGTATTGACACATGACCCTAGATCAAAACATATTTTTGAGAAAAATAGTGTTATCATGCCATGCGAGCTAGAAGATAATGAGGGTGATCATGAGAACCGAGAGTGATATGGTACATGTGTTATTTCATCAATATTTATACTTTTTAAGATGGGTTTTTCGAAATATTAATATAATATGTATTTTGAATTAATTGGTAATTTGCATTGTGTTAATGTTAAAATCAATAATTCACTTAATAATGTGCGTTAATTATGTTGATCTCAAAAACAATGGCGTACTGTATAAATTAATTCTTTTTTTATATATCTAAGATCATAATAAAATAATGATAATTCTAAAGTACATGAATTTATTTGCATTATTTTCTAAACTTTATTATGTTAATAAATCAAATTATTCTAGATTTATTATCTTACAATTACTTAAAATTTACAAATTTACAAATTTAAAATTTTAATAAATTCATTTCACATTAATACAATTAAAATTTTACAAATATTTTACATACAATTAGAATTAGAATTAGAATTAGAATTACAATTTTACAATTTCACGTACAATTACAATTACAATTACAATTTTAGAATTTTACATATATACAATTACAATTTTACAAATTAAAAAATTGCAAAAAACCGTCGTACAAACATCAAATTTGACTAAAAAACACATTCTACAAAATCGCTAACTGCATCATCGTGATCATGATCATCTAACAAAACACAATTAAAATTATATATTAACATCATCACAACACAAACATCAAATATACATCTCATGTCAAATAACTCATGCTATCACATACACATCTATCTGCAAGCTGCACATTAAATGAAAATATCTAACATGACCTAACAACATACACATCATGATGATCACCAACATGTAAATTAAGTACAACTACAACATGAACATAAAATACATGGACCACATATATATATATATATATATATATATATATAACTGAATAATGTTAAAAATATACAACTGTAATATAAATGTCATGGATCAACTGGTGGTAGTACAACATCAATACCAGTACTAGTGGCTGATGGTCCAATCTCATCTCCATGATCATGACTCTTGCTAGATGATGGTACGATGCGCCTCGCAGACTGACCATCACGTGTTGCGGCTCGATCGTAACGTGCAATAGTCCTTGTTAGTCACATAAAAGCTGTCATAACTCCTACGACATGTCGCATCAGGTTGTACATGTCACGTGACATGCCTCTCCACATCCGTAATAGCCTATCATCGGCCTCTATGTCTATGTAATGAGCTGGCCTGATGCCTGTCTCAACAATCAATTAAATGAGTTGGTCGGCCAACTCCATCCTGTATCTAGCATCACCAAGTTGACTGCGCACCGGCGCACCAGCAGGAGCAGGTCTCTGATCTACATCGGACTCCTGATGATCATCCTTGGCATCTGGCATGCCCTCATCATGATCATCAAGATCCACACTTGGATCAGGTGGTGGTGGCGACATCTCCTCGCCATCAGAAGAGCTAATATTTGCAAAATATATACAAGTACACAACAATAATTAGACAATTTCATTACACAATTTAATCAAAATAGGTTAAAGAACATGTTAGAATAAATTTAAATAAAAAAGTAATATTACCTCTATCATCTGGTAGCTCATCAGATGTGAAGAGGATGTTGGCACACCCTCGCAAATCCAACCCCGCATAAGGATAGGGAACCATAATGAAGGGATGCTCATCAACACTGGCTAGCAACTCCAGTGCATCATCTAATATCCTCACTGGAAAAATACTCTCCTCCCTCTTCGGCATCATCTGCCCCTGCATGTGCATACATGCCTCAGTAACCAACCTACGAGGTTGCCGAAGAAAACTAGGTCTCGTCTCTGGAAACCTCTCAAAAAATAAACAAAAAATCTCTGAAGCAGAAGGGAAGTTGACCCTCCCTTGTCCATGAGCACGACATCTATCTAATGCTGTATAGACCTGCTGGCAGATCACCTGACAAGTTGTGGCTACTGTAGTAAAGAATCAACATAATATAAAAGCAAGCGACTGATACGTTACCCATCACTGGTGTTGTGCGAAATGGTCGAAATGATAAGTGAGAGACACTAGACCTCCTCACAACCAAACACACCAATGCATAACTGCCCTCCAGCGACCTAAAAATCTGTAGGAGATACTAAATCTGCTCCAATGTATCTCTGGGAGTAAACTAACTGACTCCCTGCCACACAGCCAATTGGAACCTTGGGGAATGAGGGAAAATCCACCCCTCTCGTCGATAGCCTTGTAATAAAATATACATCCTCCTTAGTGGCCGTGTACCACTGGTTGATACCAACCCCGAAAGCCTGTCGCTAGGCATTCCACCTTCGGATAAGATGTCTCGAAAACAAACTATGGGACTTTAGGAAAGTAGCCTCCTAATAGAACTTAAGGAGGCCTACCTCCCTTAGGAGCCCTTGCGTCGTTGCTGTAATAGGGTGAGGGTACGCATCTCTCTCCCTCGCTCTTGCCTCCCACAGGTGAACCATGTTATACTGTTCTGCCTGTCGTTGTTGTGCTTGCCCCTCTTCTCTCCTTTCACGTATTTGAGTGATTCACATATTAAACTCAATTTTTTTATTAAATGTCACATGTATTTAGAAATATAGGTATATAAATATTTTCTGAAAATAAATAAAATAACAGTCGGTGCGCCAAAAACACAGTCACGCACTGGTCCCGGTGCATCTTTCAATAGAGCTCACTGGATACGGTGTCCCTAATGATATTCAGCGCACTAGGGGCGATGCTCTAGAAAAAGTTTTTAGCGCACCGTTCACTACGTGCAGTGTCAGGAGAGCGGTGCGCTGACTACAATATATGCCCCGAGGCATATATCTAAGTCAGCGCACTGCCATCCTGCCACAGTACATAGTCATTGGTGCGGTATTGTAAAAGGCTGCACCTCTGATGCATGCCAAATATGGTAAGTTGTGCGCTGACAAAAATAGCCATCCTGGGGTGGTTATATCGGTCAACGCACTGCATCACCACTATTCAACTGGGTCAACGGTGTGGCCAGGTAACCGACTGCACTGCTCTTTATAAGGAAATTTAACATAACATGGTGCACCTTTGGTACCGCCTTGGAACCGGTGTGGATACCCTTAGCACCGGTTTAGCAGGCCGAACCATTGACAATGTTGAATTGCGGTATGCGGTGCACTGACCACATTACGCGCCCCGGGGCGGATATGTCCGTTAACACACCGTGTTTCCGCGATACCACATTGTCAACGGTGCGCCTGGAGGTACCGCCCCAGAACCGGTGCGGATACTGTTAGCACCTGTTGCGGTGCGACCTGTAAATTTACAGGCAGCACCACAAACCGGTGCGAGCTGAACGGTCGAGCGCACTGCGTGAATTTTTTTTTTTTTTTAAATGGTTAATTTTAAGGTTTTTTGAAATTATAATCCAATAAAAGGTTTAATTATGGAAAAACAATAAAAATACCTGTACATTTACTCGTTGAGGAGGCATATTGGTTGTATAATTTTCAAAAGAAAATTTGTCCACTGTTTTATAAAATTCAAGCTGGAGATTGGTGGCAATGCACAATTCAGTGCATGCAATAAGTGCAATGGGAGCACGGATGTCAGGGCGGCTCAAACAAGGATAACTTGCACCGATGCCTAAGAGCTCTGTAGCACTGAAAAAAGTGAAAAATGCATTTTTGGCTGTAATTTTTTTTTTTTTCAATTTAACCATGTTCTGGTGCGCGAGGTTTTTACTGGCGTACTGATGCATTTATTGTATGTTGCTTCGGCTATTTCTGTTTTCGCGCGCTTTTATGAATCACTGGGGAGGCATATCTATAATGCACTGGTGTTCTACAGTAATATGATGCACCGAGAACGGTGTACGGTGAGCCAATGATTTTTGTGGTTTTTTGGCCGCAATTTTTTTTATTTAACCCTTTTTCGGTGCGTGACGTTTATGGGGATTTTGGAGCGTTTCCGTCATTTCGCCCCAGGCGATTTCTGTTCTGCGCGCTTTTTATGAGGCACTGGGGCTGACGAGTTGACACACACCAGTGATGTTCTGTAATTAAACACACCGGAGTTGTGTGTACGGAGCACACAGTTTACGGTGTGTCAATGTTTTGTGAGGTTTTTTCGCTGTAATTTTTTTTTGTTTAACCATCTACCGGTGCACCGGGTTTATAAGCGCCCTAGTGCGGTTGATTTATTCCACACCGGGTGGATCTATTTTTGCGCACGTTTTCGGAAGCACCGGTGCAGTAGAGATGTAAGTAACCGGTGCTGTACATGAATATGACGCACCGGGCGGGTGTGTTAAGAGCACACGGTTCCTGGTGTGCCTATGTTTTGTGCGGTTTTTTGGCCATAATTTTTTATTTATTTAACTCTGTGCCGGTTCATGGGGATTTTATGGCGGCTCGGTGCATTGGCGAGCTGGTGCGTTTGAGTGTGACTCGAGCAGTTTCAGTTTCACGCATTTTTTATGAGGTGCCGGTGCGCAACTTATGTGAAGTACTTGTGCTCCACGGAAATACAACACACCATGCGGGTTTGTATGGAGTGCATGGTGTCCAGTGTGCCATTTTTTAACTGCATTGGTGCTTTTTCGTGTTTAACGCACCAGTGCGTTTTACAGTGATAAGAGCACCGGACGAAATACATCCACAAAAACCTCTGCCCACCAACCTCCTCTAGGAACTTCCGCTAGAAACAGATGTTTGGGGTATTTTTATAAGGGGTTCCTCCAAAAACATCCGCTAGAGGGTCTTTTCCTTGTAGTGTATGGAGCTGAATCTCCATCTCATGCATCTTTTCAAGAAGCTCTTACTTCCCCTCCTTCATGGCAATCAACTGATCTTGAAGTTTTTTTCTCTCACTCTTATCTCCATGCTTCTCTTGCATCATATCAATCATGATGTAGAGCTTCTGTAACATATATTTATCACAGAGTTTTTCTAAGAAAGATACATTAGAAACATCACTTAATGAAGATTCCATCACACTTGCAATGCATAAAATATTCTTTGCTATGATTTTAGAATTCATTTATCAATTTTGATATCCTTTTGAGGAGAAGATATACACATAACTTGCACATAGCTAAATTCTCCTTACACAAATTCAAAAACCAATAGCTAATTATTCTAGCTAGCCTTGGCTAAAATGAGCTAAACTTTTTCTCTGATACCAACTTGATCTAAATATGGGAAAACTAGTTATTTCTTTGCTAGCTCCCTCTTCAGTATTAAAAATGTGTGATTATGATCGTCTCATGTTAATCACTTGTGAAGGGGTTTATGTGTGTAGTTTCATTTGTTTTTTATGATAAAATTATTAGTTAAATAGTTTTTAAAAATTCATATAAAACAAATTAAATGCAGAAATATAACTCACAACAATCACATAACACAATGAATGATAATGGAGTTCACCCCTCCCGGGCTACATCTCCATGGACATGCTTTAACTAGCTAGGCCCTCTTTGGATTAAGAGTAAAATGTATGATTACATACACCTGTAGTGTTCCAATGGATTTAAAAATTGTAACACTGGATTTAGAACACTCAAATACCCCCAAAATGACTATTCAATCTCTGAATTTGGTTTTTAGCTGATCTAAGCTTGACCTCCCATCCTGGTGGCCATGGGCTTGTTTAATCTCTAAAGTGACAAAATCACCTTTCAGAAGTGATCCAATGCCTCTGAAAACTATACCATTGTATTTGTATCATCAAAATACATCTAAAAATGATTTTTTATTCACTCCATTTGGCCTTCAGCTGATCTAGGCATGACCTTCCCTCTTGATGGCCCTCGAATTCAAAATTATTCAAGTGACCAAAAACACCTGTATAATTGCTCCTTTGCCTCTGCAAGCTATTCCAATGGATTCAGAGCATGCCAATATACTAGGAATGACTCTTCCTGAGCCAAAATTGGTCGAAAATTGCTTAAGATAGGCCTCATTTAATTTTCCCCTAGATTCTACCTCTAAATCTGGAGAAGTGCTAGTTAACTCCACCAATGTTGGCAATTCCGCTGAAATTGGGGCATCTGATAAAAAACTGCCGAATTAACTGAGGATCAATTAAGGCTTAATCTTTGATTAAATGGGATAAAATGCGACTAAGCATGTTTTGGTTGAGCGCTTACGGTCGAGGTCATGTGGCGCGGTCTTATGAGGAGGAGGGCTGGACCGCAGGGATGGCCCCCTCCATTCCCGCCATCAGAGACTGCTGCATTTTAAATTTATGTGTGTGCGGAGATTTTTCAAGTCCCAAGGGCATGGCCCATTGGTAAGCAGAGAGAGTAGAGCGGCAGAGGTCATGGGGTCGAGCCTCGACCACGCCCCTCATACAAGTTTTTGGCATATTACAAAACACGCCATCCGAAATTTGTAAAATGGACTTTGGATTATGTTTAATACTGCCCACCGGAATATATTAATCTGAACCATAAGTTATGTAGACTTTTCAAATCTTAATACACCTCATCGAAATTAAATTAAACCATAAGGTTTGACATATGGCACCATTTGCAATGTATTTCGGACTTTGGTTAAAAATGTTATATGTGGAATTAATATATAAGTTTGGATTAATAATAAAAATATATATATATATATATATATATATATATATATATATATATATATATATATATATATATATATATTATATATATATATATATATATATATATATATATATATATATATATATATATACATATATATAGATATATATATATATCCAACCCTTAATAATTAAAAATAATTCCAACACATAAAAATCATCATGAACCCAAATTCAACCTTTGAGGACATTAGGCAAATTTCACCTTCACAAACCAATTGGAGAATCAAATTGTGACACTTGTCACAGTCCCATTGGACAAACACTGAAGGATATTTCATGCATGCTGACTGGGATGCCATGTCATCAAACTGTACCTATTTTGCAATTTTTTTTTAAAATTTTCCTGTTCTTAACGACGATCGACATACCATAACTTCTTCATCTAAAATTAGTTTTCAATGAAATGAGTTGTGTTGGATTCTTGGCAATGGTCCAGTCACCGTTGTTCTAGTTTGGTGCAATTCTGAGCTCTTTGAATTTTGAGCTAATTTTTTCCCTTGATCCAGATTCCGATCACATATGGGAAAGAGTAAAAGAAGAAAAATATGCATTTCTAGAGATGCATGTGTTCAGGGGGAGTCCTTGAGGTTTAAAGCATCATTTTCCTTTTTTCTCTATTTATATTCCAACATGTTTTTAGTTGGAGCGTCCATATACATCTGATGATTATTTTGGAGCAGCTACATGTTTTGTTATGTATTGATGATAATGACGATATGGAATCCATGTAGTATTTTGATGTGAATGGTCAAGGTGTGATGAGGGGTCACATATTCAGTGGGAGAAAATGTGCTTCCAAATGGATTTGGAATGCGTTGGCATTATGTTCAAGATAATTTTTTGTTGTTGCATGGTGGATGAGTAGTATGGTTGCATCGAAAATTTCGCATGTTATTTTTTCTTTCATTGCTAGATCATAGTATGTTCTATTATATTTTTTGTTTCCATGGAGAGTTGATGATGTGTTGGAGTTAGATCATCTAGAGTATGCATATTATTGCTTATATTTCCTTTTCTAGATGTATCATGTTGTTTCTCATGTGTTTTTGGATGGATGGGATATAAGGAATATGATTGCTGATGCTCATAATATTTAATGCATGTTGGATGGATGAGATATTGTGTACTCATGTGGTGAAGAGATGATGAAATTATCTGTTTTCCATAATATCCTATTGTTGGATCTTATGTTTATTATTATTATTATTATTATTATTTATGAATATTGGTGATTTTATCCTCACTTATTTTTTGCTTATGCCTCATTAATGATATGTTGCTCACGTATGATGAGACTATGCATTTTTTGTTGCTCATGATGTGTGGCATGATGGATTTTGTTTCTCGGTATTTGCACTCATAGAGAGAGATTGAACAGGACATTTTATTGTTGCTACTTGTTGATGTGTTGATCATGATGATGATGCATTATGTTGCCTGATCAATTAGGACATATAATTGTTGTTTTTCTATGACATATTCCTATGTTACTGCTATCAATTGATTTTCTTATTGATGCACATGTGGAACATGGTGGTGGTTGCTAGTTTTATTCACGGTCTTCATTTTTGGGATGGTGATGACTAAGATGTTGAGTGGCCATGTAATAGCATATGATGTTGTTAGTATTTCTATTTTTGATGCTACATATTGAGAGCTCATGTCATTTTTCATGGAGGCCTTATGTTTGATGCACATGCTATGTATTACGTTTTATTGTTTCCATATAGAGAATATGTTGATGCTCATTGATTCCATGTACTCATGTTATTTCATATGTTGGGAATGTATAGAAGAGAGCACCATTGTATAAATATGTAAATGCTATGTACTATCATTGTTTTATTTTTTTGGGACTTTTCTCATGGAGATACCTATGGTGTCTACTATGTCTTTAGCTATGTATGGGTCAATGGAAGTCCAATTCATGTATTAACTTGTATATCATTGATGTAGCCCCACTTCATTGGGTTAATGATGTAAATTTGGGTCCATAAAAGTCTTGGTTGATGATCCTATGTAATTTTCATAACCTTGTACTTGCTCCCTGAAGCATTGTATGCAATGTACTTCATAGTGTATCATGTCCAAAGTCAGTTAGAGTCATGGTTCATTGAGTAGTCTCTTGCACTTGGAAAGGAGGATCATTGCAACAGGAAGAGTGTTGATTGCATCTCCATTACATGCTTAGGGGGAGCATGTTAAGTTCATAACTGACATGGAATTGGCAGAGATATGTTCGGAAATTAGTTTCCTTGTCTTCATGCTTATATTCGAGGAGACAGTTCTTTGGGTTGCATCAGTTTGGTGTTGAGTATGACAAGGGGGGCACTTATCTCATCCAACACATTATTGGCATTGTACTTCAGTGTTTTTATGACCCTTTTCCATTTATGTCAAAGGGGGAGATATTTTGGATTGATGAGTCAAACTCACATGTTGTATTGAGGTTGACAGCAATGCCAAAGGGGGTGTTTGTTGGAATTGTAGTGTTAGAATTGATATCAACAAGCTCTTGGTGCTGCTGGTCATATGCATGTGTGATGAGTTTTTGGTGATGGATGTGTCTTGATGGCTTTTATGCAACCAACTAAAAAAATAGAAGAAAAGGTAGATCAATGGCTTAAAAATTAGCCTCTTTGAAGGGGTAAAAAACTTTACATTACATAAATGAGCAATTCTTGGATGATTCAAATGAGAAAAACATATTTTATATATATAGGAGTCTAAGGGGTCATAATTTAATCAGAGCCAACATAATTTAAGGGCACACCAATAACAATAGTGGTATTCTACTGGGCATAATAATAACAATATGGTGACTACATGGACATAACAATAATAAGGGGGCTACACTAAGAATAAAAATAAGGGGATACACTAGTATTATAGAGACCTAACATGCCCTCTCCTTCAAAATGTTTTTGTCCTCAATGCTTGAGTAGTTCTGGATGCTTCTGTATAAAATTATAATCCTCCCATGTGGAATATTTAGTGGGTAAGTTCTTCCACTTGATGAGATACTCTATAATTGATCGATTTCATAGTTGTCAAGTTCTTGTTTCTGTGACTGCTTCAGGTTCCAATATGATTTTTACTTCCTCGTCAAGTTCTGGAAATATTGTTGGAACTGGGATTTTGTCACCTATAACCTTCTTTAAGCATGAAACATGGAAAAATTGGTGCACTCGAGAAGATGCAGTAAGCTCCAATTTGTATTCCAAAGTACCAATATTTTGCAACACCTTGTTAGGACCATAGTACTTTTGTAATAATTTATTATCCTTCTTAGCTTGCTTTAGGGAAATTTGTTTGTATGGTTGTAGCCGTAAATATACCCAGTCACCTACATCAAAAATTATTTTCCCGTGATGCTGATCTGCCTATTGTTTCATTCGATTCTACACCAAAGTGAGATTATCCTTTAAGATTTGGAGAACTTCTTGTTGATGCTCGATGTGATATTCCACTGCTTTAACCTTATAATTTTCTCTTAAATATGATGTGATGGACGATGGATGATATCCATATAGTGCCATAAATGGGGTCATGAAGGAATTGTTATACCACCATTCATCTAGAGGTAACCACTTGACCCATTGTGTTTTCTTATCAGTTACAAAGAAACAAAGATATCCTTCCAAACATTTGTTCACTATCTCAGTTTTCCCATCAGATTGAGGATGATAAGATGAGCTATGAGCTAATTGAGTAACCAGACAAGAAAATAATCCCGTCCAAAAATTTCCTGTGAAAATGGGATCTCTGTCGCTTACAATAATCTTTGGGTTTCCATGTAGCATTTGAATTGTTTCCATAAATGCAGTAGAAATTGTACTAGCTTTAAAAGGATGAGATAATGAACAAATGTTTGCATACTTAGTAAGTATATCAACTACCACCATGATGACACTCTTTCCTTCAAAATTGGGTATACCTATGATAAAATCCACTGAAACCTCCTCCCAACGTTGACTTGGAATGGATAAAGGTTGTAATAGACCCAAGGCCTTAATTGTCTCAAATTTATTTTGTTGGCAAACCAAACATTCCACAACAAACTTTTGAATATCATATTTAAGGCCATCACAAAAAATTCCTTCTTGACCCTGTAGTAAGTTTTTATAAATCTTGAGTGCCCTCCTAAGGGAGGGGTGTGCAATTCCAAAATAATCTTTTGTTTGAGTTGGGAATTATTACAAAAATATACGTGATATTTGTACCATATTGAATCATTTTTCCAACTAAATGTATCAATTATACTGGGATATTGCTGCAACTTTTGAATGAGTGTCCACACTTCTTCGTCATTCTTCCATTCATCCCTTGCTTCAATTATCCAATATATTTGGATAGTGGAAATGGTGTAAAGCAATGCTTCCACATCCCCATCCTCTCTTGAGAGTGAATCTGCAACAACATTTTTCTTCCCTTTTTTTGTAGATGATTTCAAAGTCATAACCCACAATTTTTGTGACCCGTTTTTGTTACTCTTATGAAGATAATCTTTGTTCCAAAATATATTTAAGACTATCATGATCTGTTTTTACCTTGAAGTGTCTTCCCATTAGGTAAGGTCACCATTTCATTAGTGCATGTAGTATTTCCAACATTTCATTATCATAAACAGGTTTGTGTAAATACTTTCTTTTGATTGGACGACTTTCAAAAGCAATGGTTCTTCCTTATTTCATTAAAAAAACATCAATTCTATTTCCCGAGGCATCACATTCCACAATAAAGGTTTTTGTGAAGTCTGGCATAGCTAAGAATAATGCTCAGAATATTGCCTCTTTAAGACGTTCAAATGCCTTAGTTGCTTCTGGAGTGCAAGAAAATGCATATTTCTTTAGTAATGTTTTTAGAGGTGCTGAAATTCTCCCATAATTCTTAACAAACTTGCAATAATACCCCGTCAACCCTAGAAATCCTTGCAGATGCTTTATGGTTTTGGTAATTTTCCATTCCTTAATGGATTTAATTTTGTTAGGGTATACCTTAACACCCTCATGAGATACAATATGACCCATATATTCCACCTCCTGTACTCTAGAGAAACATTTGGAGGTTTTTTCATATAATAGTTTCTTCTCCAATAGTTTGAGCACCCTGTCATCATGTTCAACATGATCCTTCCAGACTTGTTGTAGATTAGTATATTATCAAAAAATACTAACACAAAATTTCTAAGGATGGGTTTTAAAATGGAATTCATCAAACCTTGAAATGTAGAAGGCACATTGGTAAGGCCAAAAGGCATGACCAAAAATTCATCATGACCCTCATGAGTTCTAAATTATATTTCGGAATGTCTTTAGTCTTCATTTTGATTTGATGATATCCTGAATGAAGATCCAACTTGGTGAAGTAAATTGCTCCATGTAATTCATCAATGACATGAATTGGAAATTTATCTTTAATAGTGAGCTTGTTGATATCCTTATAATCTGGACACATGCACCATGATCCATCCTTCTTGTGCACCAATACTACTGGATCCGAAAAATAACTTTGACTAGGTTGAATTATACCAGCCTCGAGCATTTTTGCAACGATACGTTCAATCTCATTCTTTTGGGCATAAAGATATCTGTAAGGCCTGATTTTGGAAGAAAAATTCCTGGGATCAAATGAATAGCATGATCATGATCATGAATAGGTGGGAGGAATTTATGAGTCTCAAACACATTGTAATGATTTTCCAAGACGTTTTGGAGATTTGGAGAAATAGATGATTTCAATGTTTGAACCTCTAGTGAGAATAATTGCACAATTATGCCTTGTTGTTATTTCTTTAGAAGCTTTGTCATGACATTAGAGCTGATTATATTTCCTGGTTTCCTTGTGATACCCCATAATTCAACTTCCTTTCCTTCCCAATTTTTTTTTAAGAAAAGTTATTGAAAATTAAAGCTATCGTCCCCAAATATTGTAACCATTGGACTCCTAGTACAACATCGGCACCACCCATTGGAATGGAAAGATTTGGAATATTCAATACATATTCCCCCATGGTTAGCTTGATATTATGGAACTTTCTAGAGAAATTTATACTTCCTCCATTTGTAACCATCACTTGAAACTCTGGTGCTAGATATATGAAGCAATGAAAAAAATTATGGATACTACCCGAATCAATCAACACTATTAACTTTTTTTTCTTGATATAGCCTTATATCTTGAGAGTTTGAGAAGTGGTAATTCCTTCCAATGCATTACAAGATATGGTCAGATTCATTTCTTATTTCTCTGGTGTTGCTTCCTAGTGTATATCCTCCTCTTTCGATGTTTCTTGTTCATTTTCTTCCTCCTCTTCAAAATCTATGTAAAATAATTTATACTCAACGCACTTATGACCTTTAGTGTATTTTATATCACAAATATAACAAATCCATTTTGATATTTTTTCCTACAATTGTTGTGGTTTCAACCTTGTTGGTTGTGGAAGGCTATGAGTAGCAACACTTCCATCTTTATAGTTGTGAGTGGTAGACTTCCTTGTTGCCATAATTTTTCTTTCAACTTTTCTTGCCACCTTTGATGCCTTCTCCAATGAATCAAGTTCCCAAAGTTGAACCTCATGTTGGTGTTGGAAATACTGAGAGGGGGGGTGAATCAGTATTTCTTTCAATTAGAGCATTAGTTGAAAATAATTATTAGAAAAGCATTAGGTGGTTTTTGTCCCGGAGTGGGTTTCCACCTTTAAAACTGTGTGTATTTGTGTTCCTCTTGTTTAATGCTATCATTGTACAAACATTGATAATAATTGAAGATTAACTAATGCTCTAATTGAAAGAAGTACTGATTCACCCCCCCTCTCAGTATTTACAACAATTGGTATAAGAGCTTGACCAAATATTGAATGAGAATTTTTACCTACCAAATTAATATATTATGGGTCAAAAATTATTTTAATGGTTTCTACTTGTCGAGATGTTTCCGTTGATATATGGCACGCCATCTAATTCTTCACGGTTTGAGAGATATTCATGTTTGAAGTTTGTACCCCAGTTAGTGGGCTAAAACCCCATGGGGTTGGGGCATGGGTTATTGAAAAGTCATAATTAATATTTTTTAAGCTCCTAAAATCCCTCCCACATTCACTTGTTGAAGCCCCTCTCAACTTAAGCATTCATATATATTGTGATCTTCATTTCCTCCTTACGGAAGGGATTCGACCATCTGAAATACGTCATCGTGGAATTTTCGCTCTAACTTTTTTTCTACGAAGGCTCAGAAGCTGAAATTTTTATGAGGCGAAGCCGAAATCCTGAGGAAGCTGTAGTAAAAATTTTAGATCAATTTGCGTAATATATTTAGAGATATGATCTGTGGAAGTAAGGGTTTTGGCAGGCTCCTGGAATTCATCTCAAAGAAGTGACCTTGGTAAAATCATCATAACTCTCTCTCTGAGTATCAGATTGGAATTCCATAAAAAGTGGAAGATATTTCATAGTATTTAGTTTTCTCTCTATCAATTTCAGAGGCAAATTAAGAAACAATGACACTTGGCATGCCGTACAAGTGCGCTCTTCTGAAACAGTCCATAATTAGGACAGTGTCAGAAATTGGGTATAAATCTCTCTTGAAGAATCCAAATTGGGTCAGACCTGTGGCATTGGAAAGAGGACTCAGAGGAATACTACAAGACTGAAAATTAGATATTGAAGATCTGAAATAACAGAGATACACCAGATTCAATATCGAGCTCCTAGAAGGCAAAAAAAAGCTAGATCATGTGTTGTCAAGGGTTGCAAAGGACCAGAATTTCTACGGCAGAAAAGCAAAGCAAGGTGCAACAGAGGGTAGCATTACAAGAACAACATTCAAGGTGCATAACAGCAACAATAAGTTCATCATATGAAGTCTTCAAGTGGGCAACACTGCATACAATCATTGTAAAGGTATCATTGTACCTAGTCATTGTAAATACATTTGTACAAATTGTACTAGTATCTATCTACCAAGGGTTGAAGAGGCAGCGTTGGGAGGTCTAGGATCATCATTAGGTGTTTGTGTCAAAGTTTGGGTTATGGTCTAGTATATCTTCTTCTTCTACATCATTCTATATCATTGTAAAGTGGACCATTTTCCCTGGTATGGGAGTCCATTCATTTTTTATTCTTTTATAGGGTGGTAGGGTGGTGCTAGGGTGAGTTGTAGCTCATTGGGTGTTGGGGCATCCGTTCAGTTGACTACTGAAGAATCTCAGGCGTTGGAGCGTCCATCTAGTGGGAGCTGGAGAATAATGCTTTTATAGATTCTAGGAAGTTGGAGCTTTATTTTCAATTGGAGTTGAAAAGAATTATTAGAAAAGCATTAGGTGGTTTTTGTCTCGGAGTGGGTTTCCACCTTAAAAACTGTGTGCATTTTTGTTCCTCTTGTTTTATGCTATCATTGTACAAACACTGATAATAATTGAAGATTAACTAATGCTCTAATTGAAAGAAATACTGATTCACCCCCCCTCTCAGTATTTCCAACAATTGGTATCAGAGCTTGGTTCCTTCAATAGCAGTTTAACAGTTGGAAGGAGGTCATGGAACATACCAAGAATGGTGTACCTCTATTCAATGAAAATAATTATGCACTTTGGAAAGGAAGAATGGAGGTCTATCTCTTGGCGCAAGGTTACGAAGTATGGGACACTGTTCAAAATGGATTTACATTAACCGTTGATGAACAAGGTAAGAAGAATTTGGTAAATGATGCAAAAGCAAAGAATATTATTATCAGTGGACTTATTGAATCTGCTTATCATAAGGTGTTGGGTTGTAAAACCTCCAAAAATTTATGGGACAAGCTTGAGAATATATATGCAGGTGACTCAAATTTCAAAGAAGCAAAGCTTCAAATCTATAGAGAAAAATTTGAGCAACTCAGAATGAAAGAATATTGCAACATTGCTGCATACTTTCAATACGTTGATGAAATAACCAATACTCTGGAAGGATTGGGAGAGCCAGTTGATGAGAAGACTATTATAAGGAAGATTCTTAGAACGTTACCAGGGAGATTCAACCCAAAGGTTTCAATCTTAGAATACAGTGCAAATCTGGACAAACTCAGCAAAGAGGAATTACATGGAGTTCTCATAGCATATGAAATGAGACTTGATGAAGAAGAGGGTACTTCACATCTATAAACTGTGTTCGTTGCATCTAAGAAAACCAATAAGGATAAACAACCTTCAATTGAAAAGACATGCACCTGCAAGTGTGAAGAAAAGGGAGATGATGAAGAAGGTCTTTCAAATGAAGAATATGCTTACTTCACGAGAAAACTACAAATTGGTAAGGGAAAATTCAAAGGTAAAATTCCATTGATATGTTTCAGCTGTAATGAGGTTGGGCATTTTGCAGCAAAATGTCCAAACAAAAGTAATGGCAACTCAAAAAGAAAGAAAGGCTTTAAGAAATTCAACAAGCAAGGATCCAAAAGGAACTTTTGTCTAAACAATATAGCTCATCATCCGATGAAGACAATGATAGTGAAGAAGAAGCCAATGAGAGAGTATTGTTTATGGCCAAGCATAATAAGCAAGAGGTACCAAACAACGAAGAAGAAGGATGGACCATAGACGAATTTTATGAGGAAGCAATCAAGCTTATAAAAGATATCAAGGCAGAGAAGATTCGTTCCAAAAATCTTGAAGAACAGGTTAAAGGTCTCAAAATTGAAGTTGAAGAACAAAAATGCATTGAAGAGTCACTTCAAAAGAAGTTGGAAGAAAGCAACCAAGAAAGGGAAGAATTAGAAGCCGAAGTAGTCTCGCTGCGTGAGGAAGTGAAGAAAGGAAAAACTATCCAAAACTATGCCAAAAGCTCAAGGGCATTGGAAGAACTCATCAACAATCAACGATTTTACAATGAAAAAACTAGCATCGGTTACAAAGAAGAAGAAGCAAGAACTTCTACAACAAAATACAATGAACCTATGAGATCTGACATGCATGTAGACTTCATTGGACAAGATTCGCAAGAACAACCTTGGAAGACAATTCCTCGACGAAAATTTCCATCCAGGTAACAACATATTTTTTATGGCTACTATTATTCATGTGGAAAATTTGGTCATAAAGCTGTAGAATGTCGCACGTACCCTAGGAACGAATACAATTCCAGGAGATCTGTCAAATATGAACCTCCCAGGGCTCAGTGAAACATCAATAGATTTGAACATTTAAGAAATAATATTAAATGTTACAAATGTCGAAACTTTGGACACATAGCCAAAGACTGCAGACTTGAAAATCCTCCAGAAGAATCTTCGAAGCCACAGAATGAACGAACATGGAAGAAGAAGAAGAATGATAATTGTGCTCTTTCTCTCAAGGCTCAAAAGAAAAAATATGTGTGGTACGTTGATAGTAGTTGCTCAACACATATGACTGGAGATAGAAATAAATTTGTATCTCTGAAAGAGAAGAAGGATGGAATCGTGTCCTTTGGAAATGATGGATCTTCAAATGTTATAGGATCAGGTACTGTCATTCTCGGAAGCAAAGATTCTCTAGCCAATAATGTTCTACTGGTTGAAAACATGAATCACAATCTGCTCAGTGTTGGACAAATGTGTGATCAAGGACACACAAAACTATTCAACTCCACGAAATGTGAAATCAGGAAAGGCGTGTATGGTGAAATTGTGGCTATAGCAAGTCGAGCTCCAAACGACATATATGTTCTAGATGAAGCAAATAAAGCATGTCTAATAGCTAAAGAGGATGATACAATAATTGGTAGCAATGATGATCGACTAAGTAAGAATTTTGCTACAAAGGTGCAAAGTGATTTCGAGATGTCTTTACTTGGTTGCAAATTGAGCATAAACGACTCATCTAAGGATGTGTATCAAAGGTTGTACAGATCTATGATTAGTAGTCTTCTATATGTAACAGCCTCCCGACCAGATGTTATGCAAGCAGTTGGACAAGTAGCAAGATTCCAAGCAACACCAAAAGAATCACATATTAAATATTCGTCAGCATTGGAATATCTTCACCAAAATCTTGGGATTCTCCCAAGTTCTCATTAGATTTTCCTTTTTCAGAATATAAAGGGGGAGTGGAAGTGTGTACAGGTCTGCAGGACGGTTGTGTGTCAGCGCGAGTGGAGGTGTGTACAGGTCTGCAGGATGGTTGTGTTTCAGGGGGAGTTATCTTTTCCATTGATATCAAAGGGGGAGAGAATGTTTTAGGAAGAGGTGTCATGATTGCAGGGGGAGTACTTATGTTTCCATCAATGCCAAAGGGGGATGTTGTTGATCAGCGGTTGTCATTGATTTCAACCCAAGAAGCACCAGGGGTTAACCCAATATTGAATGGGAAGTTTGACCTACCAAATTAATATATTCTGGGTCAATAATTCTTTTGATGGTTTCTACTTGTCGAGATGTTTCCGTTGATATATGGCACACCATGTTGAGAATGCAGCAAGATGATGGAGCTTAGTGAAATGAAGTCGCCTTCACTAAGTGGGCCCGCAGGCGAATTCTGGCGCAAAGTCTATTTTTAGACTATGTCTATTTTTAGACATATGGAGCATGGTTCGGGGATTTGAGTTTGAGATTCTTGGAGCATTGGTCATGTTGGTAAAAATAGATGAGACTCTATTTTTTAGGTCGAAGAGGTCGAAGGCTATTTTTAGACTGCCTCTCCTAAAAATATGGAAGTCAAATATTATTTACCCTTAATAATATTTAGACTATAAACATCAGTTTAATCTCTTGGAGCACTTCAGTTCGAGCTACAGAAGTGGCTCATGCATCTGACAGAGGAATCACATGGTTCCCAAGGTTTTGATGGCATCATGCATGGTTGACTTCAGTTGGACTTCAGTGGCAGAAGTTTGGAGGAGTTAATGAGACAGCTAGTGGAGTTGTGTTCTGTTTATTTTAGTTAAACTAGTTGAGATTAGTTTAACTAGCTAATCAATTAGTTATGAGTGGAGTGAATTAAATATTATTTAATTCATTAATTAGTAACTCATTATTCAACTCAAGAACACATCAGTTCACTACAGTGCATGATCAGCTCAGTGGAGACCAGTGAAAGAGGTAGATGAAAGGGTGGAGTTAGCTATCAGTTGTGACTATACTGTCGCTATTTGCAACACATAGATAGGAGGAGTAAGCCCATGAGGATTGCGCAGTTCAGGCTGGTGGTTTATCTATATAAAGAGGCCATCCCATAGCATTGAAACACGCAATAGAGGCAAGGTAATTGGCGGTGAGTTTTGAACCAGTAACCTGTTCAAAACTGAGCTAGATTGTGTGTAACTTTATGAGAAAGTACTGAGTACTTGTGAGGAGTATTGTACTGATTTAGTTACATGATTTCTCCATTATAATATACACAATAGCTGCAGGGTTTTCAGCTATAAGCTTTCCCCATACATACTGTGTTAATGTGTATGATGATTTGATGTGTTATCGCTTGATTTTATTTCCGCATGTTTGATGATCTTAGTGGAAGAGATTATGTGTTGCATATAAATTCGAATTGTATGTGATCAGGATAGTCTCGGTGGATAATTAATCATTATTCAGCAAATTTCTACATGGTATCGGAGATATTGAAGCAGAGATTGATCATCACAGTGATTACAAACTTATTTCGGTAGACAGAGTCTGCATGCGGGCCAGGTAGCCTCCGGATTCATCTTTCTTCGGAAAGTGAAAGGTCTGGTAAATGCCCCTTGCAGTCAATCTCCGTGCTAGAAATAATTTGTTCTCACAGATCTAGAGCGGCTGAGCTTTGAGGTGGAATTCGAAATTTTGCAGCAGTTTTGTTTTCTTGGTGCCAGTGTTGAAAATGTCTTTCAACGGTTTGCGACTCGAATATGCTCTTGAAGGCAGTTCGAATTATGTTGCATGGAAGGATCGCATGGAGGTAGTATTAGAAGATAATGGTCTGAAGGAGTTCGTAGATACGGATGTCCAAAAGCCCACTGATCCTGCTGAAGTCGATGCATGGCAAAAGAAGATGGCGAAGTGTCGAAGGATCTTGTTGGAGGGCGTCAAGGATCATATTGTATCCAGCCTGCATGGAAAGGCTACTCCATGTTTAATGTGGAAAGCTTTGACGGATCTATTCCAGAGTAAGAGTGACCAAAGGAAGCTGGCGCTCAAAGACAAGCTCAGGAACATCAAGATGGAGAAGGGCGACAGCATCGCCAAATACCTCACGAAGTTCACTCAGTGCAGAGATGAGCTGGGAAGTGTGGGGGTGGCTGTCAAAGTTTCACTGATTGCATGCTTAGTTTCAAGTATGCTGGGATCGGTGTGGTTCTTGGACAGCGATGCGTCATTTCATATGACGGGAGATCGGGAGTTGTTCTCAGATCTGGAGGACAAAGATTTGGGTGTGCACATCGAGATGGGCGATGATGGTAGATACAGTGCGACTGGTATCGGTACCATATCCTTTCGGAGGGAGTCTGGTAAACCCTTTGTATTGAAGGATGTCATGCATGTACCTGGATTGAAGAAGAACTTGATCTCTGTGGCGATGTTGGAGGATAAGGGGTATGATGTGGTCTTCGGCGAAGGAAAAGCCTTCCTGCGCAGTAAGACTACTGGAGAGACCCGGAAGATAGGGGTTCGAACTCAGAACCTTTATCAGTTGCAGGTAGATGACTGCGCAGCTATGGCATGCAAGGTGGGAGAAGTGGTGAGCCGGGATGATGAGGGCGAACTATGGCACAGGAGATTGGGCCATCTTCACCATAGAGCTTTGAAGATTCTGCAGCAGATTTCTACTGGACTTCCTAAGGGCACCCTTGCGCAGTCAGATCAGTGCAAGGGGTGTACTTTAGGGAAGTATGTGAAAGCCACCTTTCACGAGAAGGATAATCGCGCCACGACGATCCTTGAGAGAGTTCACACAGACGTGTGTGGTCCTTTCTCAGTTGCTTCGATAGCAAAGCACAAGTATTATGTGATCTTTGTTGATGATTTCTCTTGAAAGTGCTAGATCTTCTTCATGCAGAAGAAGAGCGATACATTCGCGAAGTTCTGTGAGTTTAAAGCACTGGTCGAGAAGGAGTCGGGGAAGAAGGTGATTACTCTAAGGAGTGATAACGGTGGTGAATTCATCTCAGCTGAATTCAAGGAGTTCTGCAGCGCAGAAGGGATTCGGAGAGAGCTCATTGCACCCCATAACCCACAGCAGAACGGGGTGGCTGAGCAGAAGAACAAAACGATCGTGGGTGCTGCACCGGCGATGTTGCATGATCAGTACCTACCCCTTCACTTGTGGGCTGAGGCATGCAATATAGCAGTGTATGTGCAGAACCGTTGTCCTCACAAGGTTCTTGGCATGAGTACACCGAAGGAGGCTTATTCTGGCAAGAGGCCTGATATTTCCCATATGCGGATTTTTGGTTCTCCTGTCTACATGCATGTGACGAAGGATGCGAGAAGGAAGCTGGATCCGACTGCTGAGGTTGGAATATTTGTGGGGTACACTGATACACCTCACAACTACCGGGTATATTTTTCAGACAGTCGAAAGACTGTTGTGCGACGGGATATAAAATTTCAGGAGGAGAAAGCCATGCAGTGTTCGCTTGAGAGGGAGCTACACTTGCATGCAGATGAGGAGCTGTTAGTTCCTAAGGAGGGGCTTCCGGATGTGGATCAGCCACAAGAGGAGGTTCAGGAGGTGGAAGAAACCACCCAGGCAGCGCCAACCATCAGAGGGCGCATGCGCACTACAGAAGCTGAGCGACTGGCTCGGGATGCAGAGAAGGTTGTAGGACCACCTACAGCACAGCACAGACAAAGACAGTCACCGGATCGGTACACTGGATACATGGCTCTTGTGAGTCAATGTGTTGTGACGGAGCCATCCTCTTTTGAGGAAGCTGTGGAGGAACCCGCATGGGTTGATGCCATGATCGAGGAATATGATTCGATCGTCAGGAACAGTGCATGGGAGATTGTCCCAAGACCGGTGGGGAAATCAGTGGTGGGTTCGCGATGGATCTACAAGGTGAAGCAGGCAGCTGACGGGAGTGTGGAGAAGTACAAGGCGAGATTTTTTGCCCGTGGCTTTTCACAGATCGAGGGGATTGACTATGAGGAGACTTTTTCACCTGTCGCAAGGTACTCTTCCATACGGACGATCCTTGCTCTCTCAGCGCAGATGGGGTGGCACATTCATCAGATGGATGTGAAGACTGCGTTCCTCAATGGAGTTAGTGAGGAGGAGGTGTACATAGAGCAGCCTGAAGGTTTTGAGATCTTCAGCAGTGAGTCGCATGTGTGCCGACTCAAGAGAGCACTGTACGGGCTGAAGCAAGCACCTTGTGCTTGGTACACTCGGATAGACAGCTACTTCACCGGGCTTGGATTCTCCAAGAGTGAGGCAGATCCAAACTTGTACCAAATTGTGGTGGAGGGGAAGCTGTTGATCATCGTACTGTATGTAGATGATCTGATTTTGACAGGCGATGAGCAGTTGATACTTTCATGCAAGGAGGATCTTGCACGAGAGTTTGAGATGAAGGACTTAGGCATCCTTCATTATTTCCTGGGATTGGAGATTTGGAAGCGCAGTGGAGGACTGTTTGTTTCTCAGGGCAAGTATGCCCGTGAGATTCTGGAGAGGTTCAACATGCAAGGCTGCAAGCCTGTTGACACTCCTCTTCCTGGTGGTTGGAGGAAGGAGGATGCTACTTCAGCGGAGGTAGTGGATACCACTGTCTATCGACAGTTGGTGGGGTCGCTTATGTATCTGGTCAATACACGACCCGATATATGCTATGCTGTTAACCAGCTTTCGCAAGATATGGTTAAGCCTACCAAGCTCTTTTGGAAGGCAGGCAAGCATGTATTGTGCTATATTAGAGGCACATCAGGATATGGTCTATGGTACAGACAGGAGGATGGAGCGAAGCTTTCTGGCTTCACTGATGCAGATTGGGCAGGGAGCCCAACGGACCGGAAGAGCACTTCTAGAGGAGTTTTCAGCATTGGGTCGACAGCAGTTTCCTGGTACAGCAGGAAGCAGAGATCCGTGGCACTCAGTTCAGCAGAGGCCGAGTACATGGCAGCAAGCTTGGCTGCATGCGAGGCTATTTGGATGAGGAAGATCCTCGTAGGATTGTTCGGGTTGCATTTGGAGCCTACAGTGATTTACTGTGATAACCAGAGTTGCATTAAACTCTCGGCTAATCCAGTATTTCATGATAGGTCCAAACACATCGACATCAGGTACCATCATATCAGAGATTGTGTTCAGCGGAGAATCATGATGCTTTCATATGTTCCCATGGAGGATCAGGATGCCGACATCCTGACGAAGGCGCTCACCAGGAGCAAGTTCGAATTCCACAGAGGAAAGATAGGGGTTGCAGATAATCCATATCTTGCTGAGAGGGAGTGTTGAGAATGCAGCAAGATGATGGAGCTTAGTAAAATGAAGTCGCCTTCACTAAGTGGGCCCGCAGGGAAATTCTGGCGCAAAGTCTATTTTTAGACTATGTCTATTTTTAGACATATGAAGCATGGTTCGAGGATTCCAGTTTGAGATTCTTGGAGCATTGGTCATGTTGGTAAAAATAGATGAGACTCTATTTTTTAGGTCGAAGAGGTCGAAGGCTATTTTTACACTGCCTCTCCTAAAAATATGGAAGTCAAATATTATTTACCCTTAATAATATTTAGACTATAAATAGCAGTTTACTCTCTTGGAGCACTTCAGTTAGAGCTACAGAAGTGGCTCATGCATCTGAAAGAGGAATCACGTGGTTCCCAAGGGTTTGATGGCATCATGCATGGTTGACTTCAGTTGGACTTCAGTGGCAGAAGTTTGGAGGAGTTAATGAGATAGATAGTGGAGTTGTGTTATGTTTATTTTAGTTGAACTAGTTGAGATTAGTTTAATTAGCTAATCAATTAGTTATGAGTGGAGTGAATTAAATATTATTTAATTCATTAATTAGTAACTCATTATTCAACTCAAGAACACATCAGTTCACTACAGTGTATGATCAGTTCAGTGGAGACGAGTGAAAGAGGTAGATGAAAGGGTGGAGTTAGCTATCAGTTGTGACTATACTGTTGCTATTTGCAACACACAGATAGGTGGAGTAAGCCCATGAGGATTGCGCAGTTCAGGCTGGTGGTTTATCTATATAAAGAGGCCATCCCATAGCATAGAAACACGCAATAGAGGCAAGGCAATTGGCGGTGAGTTTTGAACCAGTAACCTGTTCAAAACTGAGCTAGATTGTGGGTAACTGTATGAGAAAGTACTGAGTACTTGTGAGGAGTATTGTACTGAGTTTGTTACTTGATTTCTCTATTATAATATACACAATAGCTGCGGGGTTTTTAGCTATAAGCTTTCCCCATACATACTGTGTTAATGTGTATGATGATTTGATGTGTTATCGCTTGATTTTATTTCCGCATGTGTGATGATCTGATGTGAGTTGAGTGGAAGAGATTATGTGTTGTGTATGAAGTTCAAATAGTATGTGACCAGGATAGTCTCAGTGAATAATTAATCATTATTCAGCAAATTTCTACATGCCATGTATCAACGGAAACATCTAGACAAGTAGAAACCATCAAAAGCATTATTGACCCAGAATATATTAATTTGGTAGGTCAAACTTCCCATTAAATATTGGGTTAGCCCCTGGTGCTGCTTGGATTGACATCAATGACAACCACTGATCAACAGTTGGATGTTATCCTTTAAAGTCCCTATGAATACATCAATCTTATGCTCCTCTAGAATATTTGGTACCCTGATATTCAATTTCTAGAAGTCCTCAATGTGCTCTACCATTGAACCATTTTGTTTTAGATTTATTAATTGGTTAAAGAAGGTGTTTCTCTTTGTATCCTCATAATGTGTTATCATTTCCTTCGTAAAAATCAACCAATTGACAATTTTTTTACGAGAAAAAAGCCATCGATACCATACAAAATTATTGGGTTCTAAATATACAGTTGCAATGCGTACCTTTTGTGAGTGTTGCATATCATGGAGATCAAAATATTGATCCATTTGTAGTATCCATGTTACTAGATCCTTGCCATCAAACTTCCTAATATCGATTTTTGGAATGTGTTGGTTATTAAACCCAACAATGGAGTTCTAAAATCACAATTCATCTTTTGTCATTATCATGATTTTCATGGATTACCTTATCACCATCGGGAAGCCTTTCTTCGAACAAATTTGTTAAACCTTCCATGTCTTATTTCAAACCATCCATCTTAGCTTCCATGCCATCCTTAAAACCATCCATCTTAGCTTCATTGTCAGCTTTTAAACCATCCATGTCATCTTTGGTTTCTCTTTGTGAGAGCAGAATTTTTTGCACTGGGTCCCATTATTTTGATATATCATGCTGCAATTCTTCCTCTTCATGTTATGAAACCAGCTCCAAAAATATAAGAAAAGAGAGATCAACGCCTTAGAAATAATCCACTTCGAGGGGGCAACCTCCTTTACATTACGTAAATGAAAAATTCTTGGATGTTACAAATTACACAACCTCCTTTCTATATATAGGAGTCCATGGGGTCACAATATAATCTTAGCCGACCTAACAATAATAATGTATGGGCATAATAATAACAATATTTCGGTTACAGGGGTACAACAATAACAATAAGGGGGTTACACTAACAACAATAAGGGACTATAATAGTAATATAGGGACCTAGCATGACCCTCTCCTTCAAAAAAATGTTGTCCTCAATGCTTGAGTAGCTCCGGATGCTTCTGTATAAAATTCTTATCCTCCCATGTAGCATCTTCAGTGGGTACGTTCTTCCATTTGATGAGATACTCGGAAATTCATCGATTTCGTAGCTATCGAGTTCTTGTTTCCATGACTGCTTCAGGTTCCAATATGATTTTTCCTTCCTCATCAAGTTTTGGAAATATTGTTTGAATTGGAATTTTATCCCCTATAAACTTTTTTAAGCATGAAACATGGAAAACTGGATGCACTCGTGAAGAATCAGGAAGCTCCAATTTGTATGCCATAGTACCAATATTTTGCAACAACTTGTAAGGACCATAGTACTTTGGCAATAATTTACTATACTTGTTAGCTTTCTTGAGGGAGATTTGTTTGTATGGTTATAGCCGTAAAAATACCCAGTCTCCTACATCAAAACTTCTCTTGCCGCAATGTTGATCTGCCTGTTGTTTCATTCAATTTTGTGCCAAATTTAGGTTATCCTTTAAGAGTTGAGAACTTCTTGTTGATGCTTGATGTGATCTTACACTGCTTTAACCTTAGACTTTTCTCTTAAAGAATATGTGATGGACAGTGGATGATATCCATAAAGTGCCATAAATGGGGTCATTTTTGCTGCAGTATGGAAGGAACTGTTATACCACCACTCAATGAGAGGTAACAACTTGACCCATTGTGTTTTCTTATCATATACAAAACAAGGAAGATATCCTTCCAAACATTTATTCACTATCTCAGTTTGACCATCGGATTGAGGATGATAAGATGAGCTATGAGCTAGTTGACTACCCAAACAAGAAAATAATTCCGTCCAAAAATTTCTAGTAAAAATGGGATCTATGTCACTTACAATAATCTTTGGGTTTCCATGTAGCTTTTGAATTGTTTCCATAAATGTAGTAGCAATTATACTTGCTTTAAATGGATGAGATAATGCACAAAAGTGTGCATACTTGGTAAGTCTATTAGCTACCACCATGATGACACTCTTTCCTTCAGACTTAGGTAAACCTGTGATAAAATCCATTGAAATCTCCTCCCAACATTGAATTGGAATGGATAAATGTTGTATAAGGCATGAGGTCTTAATTGTCTCAACTTTATTTTGCTGGAAAACCAAACATTCCACCACAAAGTTTTGAATATCAGATTTAAGGCTATCCCAATAAAATTATTTCTTCACCCTGTGGTAAGTTTTTAAAAATATTGAGTGTCCTCCTAAAGGAGAAGTTTGAAATTCCAAAAGAATCTTTTGTTTTAGTTGGGAATTATTGCAAATATATAAGCGATCTTTGTACCATAAGGAATAATTTTTCCAACTAAATGTATCAGATGTACTAGGATCTTGCTGCAAATTTTCAATGAGTGTCCACAATTCTTTGTCCTTCTTCCATTCATCCCTTGCTTCAGTTATCCAATCTGGTTGGATAATAGAAATGGCACAAAGAAATGATTCCTCCTCTTCATCCTTTCTTGAGAGTGCATCTGCAACAACATTTGGCTTCCCTTTCTTGTAGATGATTTCAAAGTCATAACCCAACATCTTTGTGACCCATTTTTGCTGCTCTTCTGAAGATAGTATTTGTTCCAAAAAGTGTTTAAGACTATCATGATCAGTTTTTACCTTGAAGTTCTTCCCATTAGGTAAGGTCGCCATTTCTTTAGTGCATGTAGTATTACCAACATTTCCTTCTCATAAATAGCTTTCTTTAAATACCTTCATTTGATTGGATGACTTTCAAAAGAAATGGGTCTTCCTTCTCGCATTAAAACAACACCAATTCCATTTTCTGAGGCATCAGATTCCACAATAAAGGTTTTTGTGAAGTATAGCGTAGCTAAGACTGGTGCTAGGCACATTTCCTCTTTAAGATGTTAAAAGGCCTTAGTTGCTTCAATAGTCTATGAAAATGCATATTTCTTCAATAATGTTGTTAGAGGTGCTACTATTCTACCATAATTATTAAAAAAATTGTGATAATACCCTGTTAACTCGAGAAATCCTCACTACTTCTTTGTGGTTGTGGGGACTTTCCATTCCTTAATGGCTTTAATTTTTTAGGGTCTACCTTAACACCCTCGTGAGATAGAATATGACCCAAATATTCCACCTCTTGTACTCCAAAGAAACATTTGGATGTTTTTTCATATAATTGTTTCTCCTCCAATAGTTTGAGCACCCTGTCAATATGTTGAACATGATCCTTCCAAGACCTGCTGTAGATTAGTATGTCATCAAAAAATACTAGAACATATTTTCTAAGAAAGGGTTTGAAAATGAAATTCATCAACCCTTGAAATGTAAAAGGTGCACTGGTAAGGCCAAAAGGCATGACCAAAAATTCATAATGAACCTCATGAGTTAGAAATGTTGTTTTCAGAATATCTTCAGTCTTCATTCTAATTTGATGATATCCTGTACGAAGATCCAAATTGGTAAAATAAATTTCTCCATGTAGTTCATCCAATAATTCATCAATCAAAGGAATGGGAAATTTATATTTAATAGTGAGCTTATTGAGCTCTCTATAATCCAGACACATGCACCATGATCGATCCTTCTTGTGCACCAATACTACTGGAGCAGAGAAATAACTTTGACTAGGTTGATTTATACCAGCCTCTAAAATTTTTGCAATCATACATTCAATTTCGCTCTTTTGGACATAAGGATATCTGTAATGCCCGATGTTTAGAGGAACACTTCCTAGAATCAAATGAATAGCATGATTATGATCACGAATAAGTGGGAGTCCTTTGGGAGTTTCAAACACATTGGAATGATTGTCCAAGACTTTTGGGAGATCTGGAGAAATAGATGATTTTGATGTTGGAACTTCTAGAGAGAATAATTGTGCAATTACACCTCGTTTTTCTTTCTTCAGAAGCTTTGTCATGAAATTAGAGCTTATTATCTTTGATAGCTTCCCTGTGATACCCCGTAATTCGATTTCCTTTCCTTCTGAAAAAAATTCAAGAAAAGTTCTTGAAAATTAAAAGGTACTGTCCCTAAAGATTGTAACCATTATACTCCTAGTACAACATCAACACCTCCCATTGGAATGGAAATAATTGGCCCATTCAATAAATATTACCCCATGGTTAGCTTGATATTATGGCATTTTCCAGAGCAATTTATAGCTCCTCCATTTGCAACCATCACTTTACATTCTGGTGCTGGGTATAGGAAACAATTTGATTCCTTGGCTACCTTACAATGAATAAAATTATGGGTACTACCCGAATCAATCAACACTATTACCTTTTTCTTCTTGATATGTCCTTCTACCTTGAGAGTTTGAGGAGTGGTAATTCCTGCCAATGCATTACACGATATGGCCGGACTCATTTCTTCTTCTTCTAGGGTTGGTTCCTGGTGTATATCCTCTTATTTTGAAGTTTCTTGTTCATTTTCTTCATCCTATTCACAATCTATGTAAAATAATTTCTTCTCAGCACACTTATGAACTTTAGTGTATTTTCTATCACAACTGTAACAAAGCCCTTTTTCTCTTTTTTTCTTCCAATTGTTGTGGTGTCAACCTTGTAGGTTATGGAATTCTAGGAGTAGTAATACTTCCATCTTTATTGATGTGATTGGTAGGATTCCTTGTCTCCATAATTTTACATTCATTTTTTCTTGCCAACTTGAATGACTTCTCCAGTGAATCAGGTTCCCAAACGTGAACTTCGTGTTGGATTTTATCATTTAAAGTCCCTATGATGACATCAATCCTGTGTTCCTCTAGAATATCAGTTACCCTAATATTCAATTTTTGGAAGTCCTCAATGTGCTCCACCACTGAACCCTTTTGTTTGAGATTTATAAGTTGGCTACGGAATGTGTTGCTCTTTGTATCCTCATAATGTGATATCATTTCCTCTGTAAAAATTGACCAAGTGACAATTTTTTTATGGGAGCAAAGCCATCGATACCATACAACTGTATTTTGTTCTAAATGTAAAGTTGCAATGTGTACCTTTTGTGTGTTTTGCACATTATTGAGATCAAAATATTGCTCCAGCTGTAGTATCCATGTTACGGGATCATTTCCATCAAACTTCCCCATATCCATCTTTGGAATATGGTGATTCTTCAATCCAACATTAGATTTTATGAAATCATGATTAAAATTTATTTTTTTCTCATCATGAGTTTCATCTACTATCTTCCCGCCATTAGGAATAAATTATTGTATTAACCTTGTCATCAAAAATTCTATGTCTACTTTTAGATCATTCTTCATGTATTCAATGTTTTCTTTCATCTTAGCTTCCATTTCATCCATCTTAGCTTCAATGTAAACTTCCATGCCATCCATCTTAGCTTCCATGAAATTCTTCAAACCATCCATCTTAGATTCCAAGCCTTTCTTCAAACCATCCATATTAGCTTCCATGCCTCTCTTCAAAACTTCTCTTTCATTTTTTGTTGCTCTTTGCAAGAGGGAAATTTAGTGCACTTGGTCTTGTAATTTTGATATGTCATGTTGCGCTTCTTCCTCTTCATGAGTCATAGTAGAGCCTTTTGAAGGCTTAAAGGGTGTTGAATTCTTTTTAGGTGAAATTTTAGAACCCAATACTGATATCTATGCTTCAATATGCCCTTGGAATCACTTCAAACTGATTTCTCACACAAGACTTATGCAATTAAAAAAAAAAAAAAACACACATTTTTCTTGCTTTTGCATAGCTCGATATTGAAACTGAATTATCTCTATGATTTCAGATCTTCAATATCTAAAATTCAGCCCTATAGTAGCCCTCAGAATCTTTTTTCGAATGCCACAAGCCTAACCTGATTTGGATTCTTTAAGGAAAATCTATGCCCAATCTCCCACAATGACATAATTATGGACTAGTTCAGTAGAGAGAAATTGTACGATGTGCCACGTGTCCCAATTTCCTCCCTCGGCTTTAAAATTGATATACATGAAACTATAGTCTATGTACTTGTGGTCACTTTTTACAGAATTCCAATCCAATTCTTAGAGAGAGAGTTATGACAATGTTTCCACGGTCACCTCTCTGAGATGAAATTCAGGAGCCTGAAAAAACCCTGACTTCCACAGATCATATATTTGAAACTGTTGCAAACCAAGCTCTGAAATTTTTATAGGAAGTTCTTCAGGATTGCAAATTCTTTATGTAAAAATTTCAGCTTCTGAAACTTCGTAGACAAAACGTTATAGAGAAAATTCCATTATGAATTGTTTAGGTGAAATTCGGGAGCCTGAAAAAACCCTAACTTCCACAGACCATATCTCCGAAGATTTTATGAGAAAGGATCTAAACATTTCACACGATGTTCCTAAGGATTTTGGCTTTGCGCTGTAAAAATTTCAGCTTCTGAACCTTTGTATAAAAAATGTTATAGCGAAAATTCCACGATGACCTATTTGGAGCAGCTCAACCCTAGAATCCAAAGCTCTAATACCAAATGTTATGAAACTAGCTCCAAAAAAAGAAAAGAGATATCAACGCCTTAGAAATAAGCCACTTTGAGGGGGAAACCTCCTTTACATTACATAAATGAACAATTATTGGATGATACAAATGACACAACCTCCTTTCTATATATAGGAGTCCATGGCGTCACAATATAATCCTAGCCAACCTAACAATAATAATGTAAGGGCACAATAATAACAATATTTGGGTTACACGGGTACAAAAATAAAAATAAGGGGGTCACACTAACAACAATAAGGGACTATATTAGTAATATAGGGACCTAACACTTCATGCATCATAGTATAGTTTTCTGAGGGCTTGATGGGCGTGGAATTATTTTTTTGGGGAGGAATTTTATGTAGTGTCCCTTCTTGGTGAGATAGCTTTTATAACACTTAGAGATGGTGATTTTGATATAATGATATGATATTATGCATGACAGACATATGTACATGATTATATGCTATAGACCTAGTTTGGGTCACTTGCTTGTTGTGTGCTTATGATAATATCTATGGTTGTGTGTATAAGAATTGATTTTGGTTAAGAGCATATTAGCGATGTTTTCTCTTTTGGTATCCTATTTTGGACATAGGTGTATGACATGAATGGTGATTCAATATTGAGACACAGATCCATGGATGATCATGGTTATGTGGAACATATGGTTAATTATGATTTATGGATGATACATGATTTGTATGATTATATGTGCGTAATATCGTACTAAGCATTATGTGGCAGGGGACATGGTCATTGCCAACAAGGATGCTCAAGTTATAAATGACTGTGGAAGTCATTTCTCCAAAACCAAAATGACTGTGGAAGTCATGCATAATCTTTAGTAAAATGTGAATAAGTTAATTATGAAATTCATTTGATTTAGTTGTTCTATGAGATTGTGATGTGTGCAGGTCTTGGAAGAAGACCTTACCAAAAAACCATTAGAAGGGTATGAGCTCAAAATCAGTACCTTAAGGTGAAGCGCAGAGTTTCAAAGCAAAGTAGATGAGAAGCCATGGAAATTAGGGCGCAGAGTCCTAAATCCATGAAATATAAAGTTGTTGAGTCTTGGATATATAATAAAAGGATTAGGGCGCGGAGTCTTGGATCTATAATGAAATTTTTGCGGCGCGGAGTCCTGAATATTTAAAATGATCAAGGTGTGGAATCTTGGATCTTCAGAGTAGATCAGGGCACGTAATACTCAAGTTACTAAGGCACGAAGATGCATACAATAGGGGTGCGGAATCCCTATTATCCGGAAGAAAAATACCACTCATGGGCAGCTCATAGATGAATTCCTTAATAAAATCTCATTCCTAACCATTTTGGAGTGACTTTCTAAAAATAGAAAGTCATGTCTACCATTTCAAGTATGACTTTCCAAAAATAGTAAATCACCTCCAATCAATGGGTAAACAAGTATACTTGAAGGAAAATCACTTAACTTATGATTAATCAATCATAATAGTTCAATGTCGACTTAATCCTCAATATAATTAATATTATTAATATTATTATTATATTTTTATGAGACTATGATATTATTATTAAAAGGGAATTATATCTCCTCAATCACTTCACACCTCTCTTCTTGATGATTCTCATGGCTCTATGTAAATCTCTCTCCCTCTCTCTTTTAATTATACATTATACTCTCTTTTATGAACTCATTAAAGAATGGCATATTCCTCTTACACTCATTAAATACATGTCATAATAGATTCCTCTTACACTCTCTTTAATGCATATGTTACACTCTCCTTAACTAGGGCATGCATACCTCTCCCTAATGGCATGAGTTACACTCCTCTAAAAGGAATACAAGGCATGCAAATTACTCCTATTTTATGACAAGAATTTGTTGCTCCTCCTATGTATGTGCCTCATGTATTCTCACTTAGGGGGGTGCATGGTGATACCAAGAGTTGGAGAGATTTGAAAAAAAAATTATGAGAGGGAGGGACTTGGAGAGCAGCCAATTTCTTTTGAAATGAATTTGAAATACCTAAAATAAATTACTAAGTAGTTATACATGGTGCAACCGACCATGAGTGGTATTTGGAGGAATTGAAAATTATCTTCGTCAACTTTCCTTGGCTTTCTCTCTACTGCTATATTTTGGTACTATTTGTGAGCTTTTACAGCTCAGGGGTTCTAGGGGGAGGAGTTCTCCCTAGATGTGGTTGGGTGGAAAACCGGGTGGTTCAAATGAGTTGGTTAAGGGATCAAAGGTGGATCATATTCTCAACGATTGGATTTGAATATCTCTTCAGGTATAATTTCCATTGTCCTAAAATTATAGTATAGCTTTAGCATAAAATAAAATGTATACATTTAAATTGTTATAAGCATCTAATTTTGGTTTAGGCCTATGTTATCTAGAATATTATTGATTAGTTAAAAACGAAGACTAGATCAAACTATATGTATGGATGTTTAGATCTCAATATTGGAGTTATTTTTGGTGTAGTTTATGGTACTAATCTTGGTATTGTAGCATTTGAGAAAGGAAAGCCAAATATTGTTGAAGGTAATTGAAATAAATAAATTCCAAAGGACTTGGGTAAGTATTTCACGATTTATGGTTTTGTTTCAAGTAATTAGATGCATGTTTTAGAAATGGTTTTAGGATAGTTTGCAAAGTGTTTGACAAAATCTATGAATGAGTAATGTTATAAATTTATTTATGCATGAATAAGTGCTAACTTGTAGCTTACATCAGAAGTAAGAAAATGGACATGTACCCAAAATATACTTGGATGAATTACAGAATCAACCCTTAAAAGAAAATGCAAAAATAATGGCAACTAAAATATGGTTTGGAAGATCAAATGCTTGAGGTAAGTTGGAGATAAATTTCAGTTATGGCTTATGTTTTATATTCTTATCAATAATTCAATGTTTTTTTATTCAAGTTGTTGTAATAGTACTATCATAATTTTGACAGAAAGCTTTAATGGCTGTAGCATTCAGGGCTGCCATGTGTTTGTCAAATTGTAGCAATTGGTGCAAAAAGCTTGTCAAATCATGTCAAATGAATTAGCTTGTGGGTGGTAAAATGTTTCAAGAACTCATATGGTGGATTTAGAAATGTGTGAATTCAATGAGCATATCTTAGTGGCATAAACCTGGGTAGTTTTTCTTCATGTAGAGCTCTAGTTGTAAGTTTTCATTCCATATGTTTGACAAAAGTCATAAATGAAACATTAAGGCTATAATTTTTTGTTTTGTTTTCAAGAATCTCATTTCTGAGTGTTTCTATTTTGATTCAGCCTAACATCAAGGGGTATCCATTCCTAATGACCATGTCACACCTGATTTCATTCCAAAAAAATACTTTTCAGAACCCAGATCAGAAATCTGGGCGATTTTGCAGATTGCTGTTTTGAGTTATGTGTGCCTGTTGTTGAGTCTTTGATGCAAGATTAAGATTATTTAGTCCCTGTTTTAATATGCCAACATTTAAAGTTTCAATTTCTGAATTTTATGACATAAATATGTTGAAGAATAATCTTAAATTCATTGTTGCCAAGTGTTTGACAAAATGCCTCAATGACTTTTAATTGCATGCTTGCAAAGTGTTTGTCATAAGGGCTCGATGAGTGTAGAGTGCATGTCTGCAAAGTGTTTTTCATAAGGGCTCATTGAGTTGAGAGTTCATTTCTGCAAAGTGTTATGTCAAAATCCTTGAATGCTTGTAGCTTTTGTGCATATAAATTGTTAGCGTAAAAGTCTTAGTTACTGTTGTTTTTATGTTACTATGAATTATAAATAAACTATTTAATGGGTGTAGCTTCCTATGTCTGCAATTTTTTGGTATGAATGTGAAAATGAATTTAATAATTTGTTGAAGTATGAATAAAGAATAAGACATTTTTTTCTTGTATTATCTAAAGCTTTCATAAAAAAGGGCTTGTTGTTGGAAACAATTTTACAGTGACTAATTCTTTAGGATTATGTGCAAATGAGTATTAGTAATTAATGTGACCTCGAATTCTCTATATTTTTTATGGTGGGTAAGGTGGGACCTTACATTTTAGAATCCAATATATATATATATGCCCTTGGAATCACTTCAAACTTTTTTTTCAAACAAAAGTTATGCAATTTTAAAAACATACACACCTCTTTATTTCTTTTAGGAGCTCAATATTGCAACGATTGTAACTCTAAAATTTTGAATCTCCAAGATCAAAAGTTCAGTCTTGTTGTATCCCTCTGAATATTATTTCCAATGCCACAAGTCAGACCAATATTGGATTCTTAAATATAGATTTATTCCAAATCTACCAAGATGACTTGATTATAAGGTTTAGTAGAGTGAAGTTGTATGGGATTCCCATGTCACTATTTCAAAATCCAGTCCTCAAATTATTACATGGAAAACTAAATTCCATGAAATTTTGACCACTTTTTATAGAATTCAAATCCGATGCCTGAAATGAAATTTATGACAATTTTACCTAGGTTACATGTTTGAGATGAAATTTTGGAGCTTGCAAAAACCATAACTTCCCCGAATCATATCTCCAAAAATATAGAAAACTAAGATCTGAAATTTTTACAAAACGTTCACCCAGATTTCGGCTCCACGTGGTCGAAATTTTAGCTTCTTAAGCCTTGCAATTTTTTTTTATTGTGAAAATGACACGATTTCCGGATTGAAGAAGTGAAACCCTAGAATCCAAAGCTCTGATACCAAATGTTATGCAACTAGCTCACAAAATAGAAGAAAATATAGATCGATTTATTAAAAATTAGCCTCTTCGAGGGGGAAACCTCCTTTACATTACATAAATAAAAATTTATTAGATGATTCAAATGAAAACACCTCCTTTCTATATATATGAGTCTAAGGGGTCACAATATAATCAGAGCCGGCATAATGTAAGGGCACAAAAATAACAATAGTGGGATTCTATGGGACATAATAATAACAATATTGGGACTACACGGGCACAAAAATAATAAGGGGGCTACACTAACAATAACAATAAGGGGATACTATAATATTATAGGGACCTAACAATGATATTGTTAGTTTGCATTGATGTAATCATACCTATAACTAGACCTAGTGGAGATGTTGTTGTGGCTACTCAAGAGATGTATTCTAGACATGTTGAGTTGGTTGAATATGTTGCTGCTCTAGTTTTTGCATATGTCTCTTTATGTCTTGGAGACTGTTATCCATGATAACCATTAGGTTGTTCTTAAGTTAATTTGGTTGAGTCACTTAGGAGGGTTGAATAAGGTCTTTTGAATTCATAATTAGCAAAAAAAAAATTACATATATGTGGGGGGTCTTGAAGGTAATAATTAATGTGATAGGTGTCAATGTCAAAGAAAAATCTCAAAAATATCTCATGCATAAGTTAATCTGGTTATTTCAGTAAATTTGACACTTTTACCAACTTCTGCAGCAAATTCAATTTAAATAGGTCAGGATTTTCTACGAAAGTTCTTGTACTCTATTTTTCTTCCAGCGTTATGTGATTTTTATCTTTTGGAGCAGTTGTTGTCAAGATAAATCCCCTCTATAGATAGAGACGATCTCTCTAGCCCTATAGTGGGTCTAGCAATGCAGTATTCTTTCTAACATAAGCTCTCTTAACTAATGCTTACAATGCAATGAGGAAAGAGACATAAATACCTTTTTCCAATCCCTATGCTTGGATTCGTTGATGGTGATCTCGATCCACAGTCCTTGTAGGCTCGCTTCCTGCTACTGATGGCGCGCAAATACCTGTGGATGATCACGAGACAACAATGAACATGATACGATATATAATAAACGTAAACACTAGCTATCTAGCAGATCAAGGAGAAACATAATATTTTCATAATCCTATGGACAAATATAGAAATCAAACATCATATGTTATTATTGATAAATTACAAAAGGAGAGCTTACAACTAGACCTTAATGTTGGAGGCTTCCTTAGGTGAAAATTTGAGTCCTTCACCCCACTCAAAGGAATTCCTTCTCCAGTGCACTTAGGCTTAATAACGATGCTAGCGTGCAAAGGGATGAGAGTTTAGATGAGTCTGGAAATGATCAACCAAGCTCTAAAATTTGGGAATGAGGGATGTGAATTTATAGCAAGGAGAAGGAGGTTGGGAGTCCATGAAAGGAGGAGGAAGGCCCACCTCCTAAGGGATGATCCCCCCATGGATGAGATGAAGGCTCTAAAATTAGAGACTCGACCTTATCATCTTTATTCAAAAACTAACTTGATGGCTTTGAGCTTATAGAGGTCGAAGCTTATCCTCCATTTGAAGAAGCCCTGCCAGAAAGGGGATCAATGTGGTTTTCGAAGAAATTAGGGTGCTGACAGCGCTAGGCCAGAATTGGGAAATGGACATCAGCACGATCGTGGCACCATGAGGAGCATTGACCCATGAAACTAGGAATTTGACCAAGTTTCTTTAGTAATATTTCAAGGAAGTCTTGTTTGGATATTCAAGGGGATATGTTAGCATATTTATTGATGATGGAAACAATGCATAGGATCTGTCACGGGGAATTTTAAGATCAGGGATGGGAAAAATATCATGGTGACAAATTACTATGTAACAAATGCCCCATAAAGCATCAAAGTAGAATAAGGAGTGATGGCTGAAATGATTTATGAACCAAGGCAAAGAACGTAGACCACCTTCAAAGAACCTAACAAATAAAACATTTACAATATATGACATCTCTGGTATAAATATGACTAACCACATAAAAATTTCACTAGGCATCAAATGACACATGAGCCCATGGTATGGTTGCAATCATCCATCTAAAAGAGATCATAGAAATGGATTTGCAGTATGACGCATCCATCTGTATAGTTAGGATCATGTATACAATCATGAATACTTAATAACTCCTTGCAGCCTGGATAAAAAAATTAGATGTGACCCAGGGTCTTCACCGCGATCTTAATCAACCCAATGCATGAATCTAGCCATGTGAATAAATTTGTTGGTGTCGAACATTGTAGAAACCACCTGATTACCAACCAATGATGAGAACCGTTAACAGGCATGAGAGAGACCACCAATAATGATGATGGACCTCAAGGTACAACAACACAAGCTACAAGTGTGAATGGATGTGTTGAAGTTGAACACTTGCATAATCATTCGATTGAAGGCTAATGATGTGAACCTATCATTGAGCATGAAGAAATTTCCATTGAGGCATGCAAGCTCCATGGTACTGGAAGAAGCTTCTAAATCACCTTCCCAGATAAGGAGTTGAAGTCGACAGGAATTGATTCATCGAAGAAGGGCCATAATGATTCCCACATCATCGACACGAAACAAAAAATATCTTAAGATGATAGGAGTGATTTGGGATTGTAACATAGGAGGTCATATATGCAGAGGATGTTTGACAAAAATAATTTCTCTTAAACATATTGGCGACACAACTCCAGAGTCTGGCAGAATTTGACTCAAATAGGATCATAGGTCATGTTGAAAAAATTGGTAATAAGATAAGAGGAAAACGAATTTCCCAAACCCATGGAGGCAAAGTGATGAATGTAGGATGTCCCCAACCCAACATGAATTGCAGATGAGTGTCATGTTTAAGAGCAACAAGCTACCAATAATACACATAGGATGTTCACTTTCAATTTTCCCCTGTTATTGCTAACGAGTACCTCTTTATTTTTTATAGCCAACACGAAGAGGATAGTATATCTTGAGCATGTAAGTTCATTCCTTGAATGAATCCATCATAGTAATTTTAACGAGTCCTAGGAAGGAGTAACTCGGCTTCGTCATGGTGATAAGTATTTCATCGTTTAATATTTAACGAGTCCAATGAAAGGTAAACTCAATAAATTTTCATGTTTAGGGAGTTTTAAAAGAAACAAAAAGAAAACTCCATCATGTCCCTTTTCCTAAGTTGTCTCTCGAATCCGAAAAGGTAGAAAACTATGTCTGAGAGAACCTCTTGACCATGTTCGATCAATGTATTCCTTTTTCATAAAAAGTAAACCTCAGCCCAAAAAAGGGGTAAATGTATACCGAGATCAGGTCAGTTCATTCACTTTAACGAGTTCGAAATGAAAATTACTCAGTAATATTTTCATTTTTTGAGAGTCAGAAAAGAGATGGAATTTGACTCTAGGGGGGTTCCTTTAGTTTCTAAAAATTATTCCATGAATGCTCCTAAAATAATAATTGGACATGTTTTGTAGGTTCTTTTAGTGAAGATGCCGATCGAATGGAAATAACGAGGCCATGAGGTAGAAGACCACCAAGCCTTGCAGGACCAAGATTGTGTCAATGCTTTGTGCAATTTCGGATTAATGAAATTCTTCCAAACATCTGGTCTAAGAGCTCAACTGGAGCTTCTCTAGTATCTGATCAGTATCTGGAATGTGGACCGATAGTTGTTCATCGTCGGGGACCAAGAATTAGAGCTAGATGTGATGGACATCTATTTTATCACTAGACTATCTAGGTTGTTAATGTTAGTATTTGCATCCTTCCACCAATGATCAAATACACTCTTTTCATGTTATGTTAGGGTCCCATTTTGAATTTTTTTTCATTCCATTAGGTCATCATGCAAAAATTTGGTCACTTGGTGCAGATTTAGGTCTGATCTCACTCCTTTCAAAATTTTATAACTTGTTGGCTCATTTCACCACTTTGCTAAGTGTGCATTAGTCATGAATTTTCATCATCATTTCAGCCTTTTAATCATGAAGTTCATTTAGTTAGAGTCTCCATTAGGTCTTAGGGTTTTCAAGGTCCATCAAATCACCATTTGCATGCATAAAATTCCAACAAGTAAGAGAGTAACAATAAACACATTTTATTATGAAACTTTGATTTGTAAATTTGATTTCAATTCAATATGTAATTTTATGTTTCTTAATATGTAATAAATTATCATGGTTCCAAGGTATCTGCATACTCAAGGTTCCATTAGCCAAGTAAGTCAAAGTTCCAAAAATCATAGTGTTCCAAATCCACCAAAACATCAAATTCAAAGGATCAAGATCAAAAAATGAAAGGTGAATTGCAATGTTTAAGTTGAGTTTGAAAAGGAAAATTTGGGTCCCATGCCTATTTTTGAAATTTAATCAAGTATAAAGGGCCATCAAACCAAGGAGACATTCATTTGCATCCTCATGCATTGAGCTCTCAACTTCCCCAAGTAAAAAAAAAATCAAATTTCAGCAAGAAAGTCGAATTTCCTTGAAGGCGTTGTGCTTTTGCTTCAGGTGTTGCGATTTTTACAGAGAGGTGTTGCCCTCCTACTTTAGGCGATGAGATTTTTCTTGGGAGGTGCTGCACTTCTGCTTCAGGCGTTGCACTTTTTCCATCTTTCACCTACAACCTCCAAATATTCTTAGAAATTGGTCCAAACATCAAATCAGGGTTTTCTCATTCAAATTCAAGTAAGCTACACCTATCAAAGCCCTCCTTTCACTTCATAGTTTCAAATTTATGGTGTAAACCATCCACACTCATCATTTCATGTTTTGAGAAAATAAACCCTATATTTCACTCTTGCAAGCCAACATTATTTTCCCTAGACCCTATTTTCCATTTGCACACTTAAGAAAACACTGTCCCTATCCCTACATCACCTTATCTCTCATTCCCTAGTCCCATTTCCTAAAACCCTACCCCTAGGCTGCATTTTCCTAGGAAGCCACACTATATCCTTGTAATAAAAATTCCTACCCTATCTCCCTAAGTTTTTCTACCCCCACCACTTCCCTAAGATCCTAACTCCCTTCCCATTTCCCCTAGGGTTTAAAAACAAAACATACACTATGGAGAAGGAAGGAGACATTATGGAGGAGGAAAGAGAGGAAAGGAGACATCACAAAGGAGGGAGGATTTTGAGGCTTGAGCCATCCAACACTAGATATTTTTTGGCCTCACCCAGGACAGTCAATTTCTTCAAACATGTGGGTTGTTTTGACTTCCATGAGATGGTCCAAAGAGTACAACATCACCCTGATTTGACCAGAGTTTTCATCTCTAACCTCCAAGACAACCAAGTGACCATTGCAGGGGTGACCTTCACCATCTCCACAGATATTATTGCTGCAGCCATAGGGATACCCAATCTGGGTGAAAAATGGTTTAAGGCCACAAATGTAGATGCCCATCATTATGAACCATTTCTCAAGGCACGGTACTAAAATTACAAAAATAAATTCTTTCCTTTTAGTCACATATTTGATATATTTTTTCCCATGATGAAGATCATCATGAAATATTTCACTTGTGAGGGCAGATTCACCAGAATATACACCTATCACATCAGGTTTCTCATGCATTTGACTAGGGTGAAATTGCTCAACATCCCTCACTATTTGTACAGGAGTATTGATAAGATGTCCTACATAGTGAAGAACAGGGATTATGAACATCAGATGAACAACCTCTTCCATCACTCTCTAATCAAAATAATTGTCCTTCATCACCTCAATTAGATAAACATTGTGTGGGAGACCTTCATTGAGAATTATGTCTTCATTACTTCACCACCTCAGCCTGCTAGACCAATTCCACCACCAGCATCAGTATCTCAAAGAAAAATAGGGTTATCTAGTAGGGCTGTAGTGAAGAAGAAAAAAAAGGACAAAGAGGTCAAAACCTACTAGAGGGGACCTAGGCAAGTGTTTTCTCCATATATTGTGGAAGGGACCTTGCCTTCTTCATCAAAAAAGAAGGAGAAAAAAAAAGGAAGAAGAGACAATTGTCCATGAAGAGGAAGGCCTTCATGAGGAAGAAAAATATTTTGAGTTGATGGACTTGGATGATCAAGATGATCATGAGGCCTCAAAGCTGATCATCAAAGTAAAGGATGCCATAATCAAAGAACTGCAAGACAACATGGAAAGAGCCCAATTTGTCATATCATTTCTTGAACAAGAGAACAAGTGGGTACTCATGGAGTTAGAGCTGCTAAAGGAAAAATGATAAGACATAAAGGGTAAGGAAATGATGGCACCTAATGACTCTGATCATGATGATACTCAAACCATCATGTAAAGACCAAAAATAAGAGGTCTTAAGATAGCTCTAGAGCAGGAGAAACATGGGGCAAAGAAACTCAGTTTTGAGGAAATGATTGCAAAGGAAATTGAAGATGACAGAGAAGTGTGGCTTGACAGAGTTAACCTTCACCTTAATAAGATCCTCCATATGGAAAACAAAGACAATGATATTCTCATACACATGTCCAATAGATACATCACTAGAAACAAGATCTGCAACATTAAGCTCAAGTAGTTGAAGGAAGAATACAAGCAAACCCTAATCAAGCAAAAGGAGGAGGATAAACTTGAGATTCTTTTTGATTCCTCCCTGATTGATTGAGACACCTCATCAACACTCCATCTAACAATTTTGATCAATTTTGCACAAGTTTTCAAGCTTTTGGAATTTTGCGAAATTTTGACAGATTTTCAGCACAATCCACTTGTCAAAAATGCAGTGCCTAGGGCGTTGCGCTTTTTCTAGGAGCATACAAATGACAAATGGTCAACATCATTGGATTCATAAGGTCCTCTAAATCAAAATTTTACTATTTTCACATCATATTTGGACATTTTGACAGGGATAAATGGCAAAAAACATTCAAAAAATCACCTTTCTGTCTCATTTTTTAGGCTGGCACTGCACTTTTGACCAGGATTGGGAGATTTCAGTTCTGAGGTCCTTAAATTCATCATTTTTATAACTTAAGGGAAGTTTTCGAAACCAGACAGGATGATCCTTCCAATGGGCTATCTTGGGCTCAATTTAGACTTCAGAAAGTCCTCCAAAAGTGACCTTGAAGTTGGTGTTGCGCTTTTGTCAAGGGTGTTGCGCTTTTGCTAATGGTGTTGTGCTTTTGGCAGTTGCCTAATATTTTCAGAATTTTCCAGATTTCTCAGTTTGGTCATGGAATTGATGAATTTTATTGATGTAATTAATCCATTTAAATGTAATTAAGTCACTTTTAGTTACTAGAGGTAGATACATTGGATAAAAATTTATTTTCGGGACAAATGAACCAGTTTCATGAATGATAGGGATGAGTTGGTTGACCTCCCTAATCACTAGGATTCCAGTTGAGCACTTTGTGGATCAGCTCCACAAGTGAGGGATTTGACCCCTAAGTTGGGGAGAATTAGTTTTGGTCTATCTTATTCACTTCTTTTCTCATGGAAAGGGTTTGATGTTGTTGGATTGATCATTGAACACTAGTGTAAATAGACTTTTGGCAAGTAATAATAGACTGGGTTGCAACTATTTTGATAGAATTATTGTGGCAATGTAATTTGAAATTTTTTCTTCTTATGTTTTTCAAAAGTGTGAATGTATTGTGATTTCGTATTCATTCCATTTCTGAGTGTAATTGTTTCCTAAGTCAGAAAGACATAATACATTAGCTTATGCTTTGTTTTGGAGGAATAGTTACAGTTTTTGTTTCATCTTCTTCTTAATAGAAAATAATTCATATTTCCTATGATATTTTATCAAACCCTAGCAGTCTAGACCATTCAATCAAGATATCCTTTTGTGTTGAACTGCTTACCTACCTTTCTCCATTAGATCCCTGCAATTATGATCATTTTTTTCCCTGACCTAGTCCTTCTCTGACCTATTTACCATCCAACACCTCAAAATCATTCAATAAAAACCCTAGTGCTACTATACCTAGCCTAAATATCATTTATCCAGTCATATTGGCTGTGATCCCTTGGAGAGAGCCCTCTCTTGCCTATTAGGGCTAATTACTTGAAAAAATATTGGACTGTGGTTACCTTTGCTGGTATGTTCTCAGCCTCGGAGATCCAGTGGAGTGATAACATCTCGGCGACCATACTCGGGAAGAAAGTGACATATATTCCCTAGGAAATAATGAAAAGGATCAAATTTGATTGTTGATGGTGAACAACGATCAAACACAAAGAAGGTCATGCATATTGCACCTAATGACTCCAGTGTCAAAGAATCCAGAGGTTCAAAATTTTCATGGCGACTCCATTGTTCAAGAACCAGTAGTTTGAATATTTTCGTGGTGACCTCACTATTGCAAAATGGATTAAATTGCTTGAAGGTATGCTCCTATGAATAGAACTCATATTCCTGGTTTTCCGAACCATATTCCTTATATATATTGGCAATGAGGACTGTCAAATTTTAAGGGTCAGGATGGTGAAAATGATAGTTTGCATTTGGTAAAATTTAATTTTCATATTCACAGACTAAAGATTGAGTTTCCTGAATATTGTCTGATGAAGATGTTTATGGCTACCTTGGAGGAAAAAGTGAGATCCTAGTATGAGAGTCTACCATCTGCTAGTTTATATTATCTAAAGGAATTTCATTCAGTTTTATTTCAACATTATCAAAGCTCTAATTCTTGCTTGTCAATGATTGATAGTTGTTGTGAGATCTCTGATAATTTCATTGAGTTTCTTGAAAATTTGTATGGGGATGAAAGGTGTCGAGATGATGAGATCATAGAATCCCTTTATGATTTTTCTTCCCAACAAGAATCAGTAGCTTCCTCCTTGGATGAAAAATATCAGAACCAAGAAAGAGAAATGCCTATTTATGATATTGAAAATGAAAATCATCAAGCCAGTGTTAACTGCTATAAAACTCAAGTTTCTCCTCTATTTGAAGATGAAATAGATCAGCTCCTGAAGAATCATGTTACAACCCAAGATAATTCAGGTTTGAAGTGTTCACTTAGTCAAGAGTGTGTTACTGAAACTTCTTTCATTATTGAAAATGAAAATATGAGTTTAAATGATGTCAGTCATGAGATTGATGAAAATATACAGGAAATAGTTGTGAGTAAGCCAATTTGTGATGATGATTTCTTGCAAGGAGATCAACTGACAGATACTGTTGTCTTTCATGAAGAGGATAAGTCTGTCATGTTTAACAATCTTGAAGAATGTTTTTGGTTCAAGGATTATTTAGACTATGAAATTGAGGAGTATGAGCCTAATATAGACAACATGCAAGAGATAGAGTCAAATTTTCCCATGCTTGAGGAATTTATAGCCAACACTCAGATAGCAGAAAGTCATACTTCCCTATGCCTTCCTATGGATCAACAACCAAGTGTTCTTTCAGATCAGAATGAAGGGTGTGCTTGTGTTTTTGCTGAATCTCGAGACAAGGTAACATTTCAAATTATTGAAGATCCCTATATTTATTTGATACAGTCAACAGGGGAGATGAATTTTCTTGTATTTATGGATCACGAGGACATGTTCAGTGGACACTCGGAGTTGCATATCTTTTGTTTTTTCTTCTTGCTTGAGTAAAGTGAGAGCAGAAATCAAGTAAGTAGCCATCTGTTGGATTGGTTACACTGGAAGGATCACTTCAAATTATTGTACATATGTCTTCAACAAGCAGGTGGTTGTTATCAGGATTTGAAGCCCTCAAGTCTCGGTGATATGCTGCCATCAATAGGTTTTTTAAGTTTTTATTTTAGTCAATCCAATTTTGAGTCAGATTATCAAGTCAAGTTTTCAGTATTCAATTTGGTTTTTAAACTTTTGAATCCATGCCCAATGGATAGGAACTTGGTCTATGGTGTTCTTGGCACCTCCAAGGAGCTACCATCCCCAGCTAGAGCCAATGTTAGTGTCAGCATTTCCATCCTTCCACCAATGATCAAATAATCTCTTTTCATGTCATGTTAGGGTCCCATTTTGAAAATTTTTCATTCCATTAGGTCATCATGCAAAAATTTGGTCACTTGGTACAGATTTAGGTCTGATCTCACTCCTTCCAAAATTTTATAACTTGCTGGCTCATTTCACCACTTTGCTGAGTGTACATCAATCATGAGTTGTCATCATATTTTTAGTATTTTCATCATGAAGTTCATTTAGTTAGAATCTTCATTAGGTATTAGAGTTTTCAAGGTACATCAAATCACCATTTACATGCATAAAATTCCAGCAAGTAAGAGAGTGACAATAAACACATTTTATTATGAAAGTTTTATTTGTAAATATAATTTCAATTCAATATGTAATTTTATGTTTCTTAATATGTAATAAGTTATCATGGTTCCAAGGTATTTGCATACTCAAGGTTCCATCAGCCAAGTAAGTCAAAGTTCCAAAAGTCATAGTGTTCCAAATCCACCAAAATATCAAATTCAAAGGATCAAGATAAAAAAAGGAAAGGTGAATTGAAATGTTTAAGTTGAGTTTGAAAAGGAAAATGTGGGTCCCATGCCTATTTTTGAAATTTCATCAAGTATAAAGGGCCATCAAAGACCAAGGATAAATTCATTTGCATCCTCATGCATTGAGATCTCAGCTTCCCCAAGTAAAAAAAAATCAAATTTTCAGCAAGAAAGTCAAATTTCCTTGAAGGTGCTCCGCTCCTGGTTCAGGTGCTGTGCTTTTGACTGAGAGGCACTGAGCTCTTGCTTCAGGCTCTCCACTTTTGCCAGCTTTTACCTACAACCTCAAAATATTCTTTTCAAGTGGTCCAAGAATCAAATCAAGGTTTTCTCAATCAAATTCAAGTAAGTTACACCTCTCAAAGCCCTCCTTTCAGTTAATAATTTCAAATTTATGGTGTAAAACCTCCTCACTCATCATTTCAAGTTTTGAGCAAAGAAACCCTAGCTTTCACTCTTGCAAGCCAACATTGTTTTCCCTAGACTCTATTTTCCCTTTCCATAGTTCAAAAAACACTCCTCCTACCCCTACATCACCTTATCTCTCATTCCCAAGTCCCATTTCCTAAAACCCTACCCCTAGGATGCATTTTCCTAGGCATGCACACTATATCCCTATAATCAAAATTCCTACCCTATACCCCTAAGTTTCTCTATCCTCCACCACTTACCTAAGCTCCCTAACTCCCTTCCCCACTTCCCTAAATTTTACTACACTTATCCCAACTCCCTAACCCTACTTCCTACTCCCTTTCCCTTCCCCTTTCCCCTAGGGTTTCAAAACAAAACATACATTATGAAAGAGGAAAGAGACATTATGGAGGAGGAAAGAGAGAAAAGGAGACACCAAAAAGGAGGGAGGATTTTGAGTCTTGAGCCATCCAACACTAGAGAATTGTTGGCCTCACCCATGACAGTTAATTGCTTCAAACATGTGGGTTTTTTTACTTCTGTGAGATGGACCAAAGAGTACAACATCACACTGCTTTGACCAGATTTTTCATCTCTAACCTCCAAGACAACCAAGTGACGATTGCAGGGGTGACCTTCACCGTCTCCACAGATATTATTGCTACAGCCACAGGGATACCCAATGTGGGTGAAAAATGGTTTAAGGCCACAGATGTAGATGCCCAACATTATGAACCATTTCTCAAGGCACGATACAAAAATGACAAAAATAAAGTCTTTCCTTTTTGTCACCTACTTGATATATTTTCTCCCATGATGAAGATCATCATGAAATATTTCACTTGTGAGGAAATATTCTCTACACTATACACCTATCACATCAGGTTTCTCATGCATTTTACTAGGGTGAAATTGCTCAACATCCCTCACTATTTGTACACGAGTATTGATAAGATGTCCTACATAGTGCAGAACAAAGAGTATGAACATCAAATGAACAACCTCTTCCATCACTCTGTTATCAAAATAATTTTCCTTCATCATCTCAATCAGCTAGACATTGCATGGGAGTGCTTCATTGAGAATGATGTCTTCATTACTCCACCATCTCAGCCTGCTATACCAATTCCACCACCAGCATCAGTGTCTCAAAGAAAAACAGGGTCATCTAGCAGGGCTGCAATGAAGATGACCAAAAAGGAAATAGAGGTCAAAACCTACCAGAGGGGACCTATGCAAGTGTTTTCTCCACAAATTGTGGAAGGGACCTTTCCTTCTTCATCAACAAGGAAGGGAAAACAAAAGCAAGAAGAGACAGTTGTCCATGAAGGCAAAGACCTTCATGAGGAAGAAAATATTTTGAGCTGATGGACTTGGATTACCAAGATGATCATGAGGCCTCAAAGATGATCATGAAATAAAAGGATGCCATAATCAAATAACTGCAAGAAAACATGGCAAGAGCCCAATTTGTCATATCATTCCTTGAACAAGAGAACAAGTAGCTGAAAGACAAGCAGGTACTCATGGAGTTAGAGCTGCTGAAGGAAAAAAGAAAAGACATCAAGGGTAAGGAAATGATGGCACATAATGACTCTTTCCATTATGATACTCAAACCATGAATTCAAGACAAAAAATAATAGGTCTTAAGAGAGATTTAGAGTAGGAGAAACATGGGGCAGAGAAACTCATTTTTGAGGAAAGGATTGCAAAGGAAATTGAAGATGCCAGAGAGGTGTGGCTTGAAAAAGTTAACCTTTACCTTGAGAAGCTCCTCCATAAGGAAAACAAAGACAATGATATGCTCAGACACATGTCCAATAGATACGTCACTAGAAACAATATCTGCAACATTAAGCTCAAGCAATTGAAGGACAAATACAAGCAAAACCTAATCAAGCAAAAGGAGGAGGATAAACTTGTTATTCTTGCTGATGACTCCCTGATTGGTTGAGACACCTCATTAGCACTCCATTTAAAATTTTTAATCAATTTTGGAAATTTTTTCATTTTTTTGGCATTTTTCCAAATTTTGATAGACTTTTAGCGGAGTCCACTTGTCAAAAACACAACACTTAGGGCGATGCGCTTTTTCTAGGAGCCTCCAAATGAAAAATGGTCACCACCATTGGATTCAAAAGGCCCTCTACATCAAATTTTGACTATTGGAACATCAAATTTGGACATTATACAGGGAAGAATGGAAAAAAAATCCAAAAAATCACCTTTTTGCCTCATTTTTCAGGCTAGCTCTGGGCTTTTGACTAGTCTTGGGAGATTTCAGTTTTCAGGGACTTAACTTCAATATTTTTGGAACTTAAGGGCGTTTTGAAAACTAGACAGGAGTATTTTTCCACTGAGCTATCTTGGGCTCAATTTATACTTCATCAAGTCCTCCAAAAGTGACCTTGAAGTTGGCACTACACTTTTGTCAAGGGCGTTTCACTTTTGCCAATGGCGCTGCGCTTTTGCTAGTTGCCTGATATTTTCATAATTTTATAGATTTCTCATTTTGGTCATGGAATTGCTGAATTTTACTGATGTAATTAATCCATGTAAATGTAATAAGTCACTTTTAGTTACTAGAGGTAGATACATTGGATAAAAATGTATTTTTGGGACAGATGAATCAGTTTCATTAATGATAGGGATGAGATGGTTGACCTCCCTAATCACTAGGATTCTAGTTGATCACTTTTTGGATTAGCTCCACAAATCAGGGATTCAATCCCTAAGTTGGGGAGAATAAGTTTAGGTCTATATTATTGACTTCTTTTCTCATGGAAAGGGTTCGATGTTGTTGGATTGATGTGACTGAACACTATTGCAATCACACTTTTGGAAAGTAATAACAGACTGAGTTATAGCTATTTTGATGGAATTATTGTGGTAATGTGATTTGACATTGTTTCTTCTTATTTTTTTCAAATGTGTGAATGTATTGTGATTTCATATTCATTCTATTTCTGAATGTAATTTTTTCCTAAGTTAGAAAGACATAATACATTAGCTTATGCTTTGTTTTTGAGGAACAATTACCATTTTTGTTTCCTCTTCTTCTTAATAGAAAAGAATTCATATTTATTATGAAATTTTATCAAACCCTAGCAATATAGACCATTCAATCAAGATATCCTTTTGTGTTGAACTTCTTACCTACCTTGCTCCATTAGATCCCTGCAATTCTGATCCTTGTTTGCCTTGACCTACTCCTTCTCTGACCTATTCACCATCCAACACCTCAAAATCATTCAATAAAAACCCTAGTGCTACTATACCTAGCCTAAAATATCATTGATCCAATCATCTTGGTTGTGATCCCTTGGAGAGAGCCCTCTCCTGCCTAGTAGGGCTAGTTACTTGGTAAAATATTGGTCTGTGGTTACCTTTGCTGGTCTCTTCTCAGCCTCAGAGATCTAGTGGAGTGATATAGGCGAGGGGAGAGGATCCAACTCTCTGGAGCTCATGCAGGGGGTGAGAGCACAAGCATGCTCATCCAGAGATATTGTCTCGGGGAATAGAAGATAGAGAGTGGGAAGGTAGAAATATCTTCCATCAAAGTGCTTCCCCTATGCATAATACTGCATTGTATCACGAGAGTGGTAGGAACCCAAGCATTACACGAGGCAACAGAATCTCAGTTCTAGTATGTGGTGGACTTCTTGGCCCTAATGATGTTCAACTGGTGTGAGGGATTGCTAGCTAACATGAAGAGCCAGCTAACCAAGTGCAAGATAGGGAGACCAAAAAGTTTGGGTACAGGTAAATTCTGGTGACCTTATTTCTGGAGAGAGTACCCCTATTCCAATATCAGTGGTTAGAGATCCATGATCCAACCCCGAGGGACTCGAGGTTGATGAGATGGTGCGACATAATGCCTCGACAGGGAGGAAGGAAACAAATTAATTTCCCCAAAGCCCTCTTCAGTTGGATGCGGCGTCAAATGATTGTATTTGATGACTACGTATATGCCGACTTCGAATTTAGAGGAGATATGGATCTTCCGATCCCACCAAGCACACAGTGGATTAATGCAGGTAATTTTTTTTTACTTTTTTAGATGTTTTTTGTTATTTGTTCTGATACACAAACTTATGATTTTTTTACAGATATGGGTCCTCAAAGACCTCATGGCATGCCATTGATCGTACAGAGGTTAGCCCGTCTAGTAGAGGATTCTCCTTATGAGGAGGGAGAAAACACATTAGCTGACCTGGAGCAGAACCTGGCTGGCCTCATGCGAGGCATTCCAGAGTATCCTACATTCAATGAGATTCCATTGTGATTTTAGAGACACACTGTCAGAGTTCCGGGAAAACTACATCGATTACTCTGGCGAGTAATTCGAGCAGTCACTTGCTATCATGAGCACCAGGTGGGCGGATATCAACCCCCCTATTTATTCATTTTGTACTAATGTAGGCTCGAAGAGCCATTTTTGTAACAAAACACATATTTTTTGAGCTTTTGGATGTAACACACTTATAGACCGATATATATATATATATATATATATATATATATATATATATATATATATATATGCATGTTTCTACAACTACTTGTGTATCATAATGATGTCTTGATTTACATATTGTGCATCTAATACATGGTTTTCTAATGAATATGTTAATGTATTTAAATACCTTGGAATGTGTTGATATGTGATAAAATCAAAATTTCTTTCCAATAATCTAATATGTAAATACATACACAAAATTTGAGGATTGCGCACAAAATAATGCCCATTCAATTGTAACACAACGAGTTGTGAGTCCAACTCAAAAAAAAATTCTCTAATCCCAAGATCAATGACATCCGATAATATTTAAATCACCACACTATATTCAAAAATATTGTTAGTTGTTCGACTCAAACAAATTCCTTGCAAATTAATCAACTTGCCATCAGGAGCAAAGAGTGCCCAAGCTACATGTTAGAACTGAAAATTTTAATGGTGTAATCACCATTGTATCATTGTTTTCAATTTTTTTCTAATGGCCTAGTCCATGTCGAAGTTTGAGTCATTTTCAATAAAGGTCAAAAGAATCTCAAAATCAAAGTAATTTTAAGTGAATAGGTGTCATTAGTGTTTTAGGTTCATAAAATAAGTTAAAATCACTATTTTAACTTATGTCAGTGTCAAAGGCTATTCTTCATTTAGGTAATAAAGTTGCAGCCACCCTGTTTGGGATAATAACTACCTTTGTTTTAATTTCATTGTCAACACAGTGATGTAATGGAGCGCAGATATTTCTCTAAATTGAAGGTCATATTTATCACATAGTGAAAAGAGATGCTATTTCTACAGGGACCTATTCATAGTGGTAACTCATTGAATGTTGAAATTTGGTACCTGAGGACAGGTGGTTCCCTAAGGCTTTGATCTTTGGCCTAGGGAAAAGTGTCCAAAAGAATTTAATTTTTCTCCTAAAGTGACTTTATAATTTTTATAAAGTCAAATCTAATTTTAAAGTGTCTTTAAATGATAAAGTTACTAAAGTGACTTTATAAAGTTATAAAGTCAAATCTAATTTAAAAGTGACTTTAAGTGATAAAGTTATTAAAGTCTAATTTTAAAGTGACTTTAATAAAGTCAATGTAAAATTAGAAAGGAAAAAGTGACTTTGGAAATAAATGACTAAGTGGGTCTTTATTAAAGTGGGGTGAATTAAAAATAGAAAGTGAGATTTAAATGAGCATTTAATCTCAGCCCTAGATCTCAATCTATTTCAACCATTGGATTTAGGGATTCCCCAAAAGTCACTTAGGGTTAGGTTAAAGGAGGAAAAGGAGGAAAAGGTCATTCATTCTTTCATGAGCAGATTGAGAGAAGGAGAGCAAGAGAGCAAGGGAGATTTCTGAGCAGTGAGGAGAAGGAGGCAGCATCTTGGCACACATTCCAAGGCAATATTTCAGCAAGACCGTACAGCAGAGTTTGCACACAGTTCAAGGCAGATTTGGCACGATTTCCAAGGCAGAATCCGTACAGCAGCTTGTGGCACGTTTTCCAAGGCAGCCGTACCATTTTCTGGGCACAGATTTCGAGGGAGAAGTTGTTGTTTTTTGCTGCACGCTTTTCTAGACAGGCCGTACAGCCTGTAGCTGATTGCTGGCACAAAAATCGAGGCAGATTTCCATACAGCAGCATTTAATACAGCTGCACGCATTCCAAGGAGGCCGTACAGCGACATTTATTGCTGTTTTGCACGCAAAAAGAGGAGGCCGTACAGCAGAAATTAATGCTGTAATTTTTGGGCACGTTTTTCAAGGAAATACGCACATCATTTATTGCTGGTTCAGTTTTACTGTCTGCACATTTTTCGAGGCAGTGGTTAAGCACGGAAAACGAGATAAGTTGTAAAAGTTTACTTGCTGATTTTTTTGAATATTTCTCACTGTAAAAAGCATTTTTCAGAAATAAGAAGGAGCTCTCAAACTGGTTTTCCCCAAGAGTTGTAGGGGGTTTTTCCAGGGTCATGTTGACCAAAAATATCAGTGTCAAATGTGTGAATGATTGTTTTTATGCTTGCTGATTTTTAATTCTGCATTTTCCAGCATTCTGAAAAATTTCCAGAATTTGTGTTTTCAGCAAAATTTATTTTCCAGTTTGTTAAATGTATGGATATGGGAAAGGGAATTTAACTATTTTGGAGTAATAAGGTGAAAAACTGAAAACCGGGGTGGGAAACTATAAATTTTTGCTAGTTGAAAAGTGCAACTATTCCGCTGAGATTTTGGTTATCTCAATTCAGAAGTAAAGATAGTTTTTCTTCAAGCATATAGGAGCAACAAAGAATATTTTAAAGGCAAGGAACATTCATGTTTGAAGATCATTAAATACCCTTATGCTATAAACATAATTATTATTTTAAGTACGATTAATTATTTTTTAACCTAGGAGGATTATTATTAGTGAATGGTTAATTTACCTATGCATCTAACCTATAGCTACCTCACTTAAGTCAAGCAGAAATCATAGTACAAGGTATCATGTCATTTAATGATATTGTGGATTGTTAAGCCTACTGGGATGACTTAGCGCTTGCTTTTGAATTAATTCAAAGCATGTCGTTACTCCTTGTCATGATTATAGGCATAAAATTAGAGGACAGAGCTTGATGTTCACTCAACCAAATTCCTCTTTACAGGCTACAGGTCAACATAAGTCATTCCTCCAGCAAGCAGTTTTAGTTTTTCAAAGCATAAAAACTAGGGCTTCGTGGAGAGTATTGCAACCAAAATTGAAAAATTGTGTTTGTGAGCAATCTAGATGTTGGAAGAATAGGGAAAGGAGGTAATGTCAATAGGTCAGAGCCAAAAAATACAAGATTCGTTGATGTTAGGGCTAAACCACAGTTCAAGTCTGCTAGATGGTATAAATTTCTACAAAATTTTTCTGGGGAGAATGTGGCTTTAGCTCAGGATTTTTCCGAGAGCTTCGATGGTGAAAAGGTCAAGCTAGGCAGCAAGACATTCAACGTCTCCAAGGCCATCATAGTTCACGCTACCCAAACTTCTGCAACTGGTGAATGCTTGCTCAAAAAAAAACGCTGCCCATAGAAGTAATTATCTATCTTAAGCCTCAAACGTGTTAATTTTAAGTGGAATCCAACTACACACATTTCTTTTTTTAAGGCCGAGTGGCAACATGTGATTACCACAGTCCAAAAATACATTACATGTTAGGGTAGGTTTTCCTCTATCCACCGTTATCATTTAATATTCCTTGCTCACATTTTAGGAGAAAAACCCTCTCAACCTACCATATTTTCTATATAAATCTCTACTCAAAATGTCCCTAAAGATATAGAAAATCCAAAATTACTCTTTGCACAATTTGTATCATAGGGGGCTAGTTAAAATCCTAATTGTCTATCATCTTAGATAGAAAAAAACTACTTGGGATAAGTTTATGAGAGAGGAAGGTTTTGGTAGCATAAATTCCAGGAGAAGGGTAGGGAGGCCCAAGAAAAGAGACACCCACGAGTAAACCAGTGCTACCCCTATTTTACACAGTTCACCACCTAACTCTATACATTCATCAGTCTTCTTCCAAGATAACCCTACCTTCATCTCATTCAAAAGGAAAAATAGAAGCTCAATTAGGAAGGCTGCAAATCCTATGCCTATGCCAGCAATGTCACCAGTTAATGAAGTTCATGTCAGTAGTTCACCTAGGGAATGTCAAACCCTAAGGTATTTGATGGAATAATACAAGAAGAAACTGCAACGGAAAAAAACTGTGTCTCCTAAAAATTCTATGTCAAAGGAAAAGGAACAAATAGCCTCCTCTTCAAGGAGCTAACCTAATAATAAGCTCTTCATGGAAAAAGATCCAGTGGAAGTCAAACCTGGACTTTTAGCATCTAAGCCTGTTTTTCACGAGTGGAAGTCAACCCTGGTGTGAAAATCTCAAGCCATGTTCCTGAAACATTTCATCAAGCACAACCAAGTAGTGGTACTTCTCTCATAGAGTCCACTCTCTCACATGTTTTACTTTATCTTAAGAAGGGAAAACAAAAAATGTCAGAGCCTTTCATAGGAGAAGAGCATACCTTGGCCCAATTATTTTCTTCCATTGGCTCTTCAATCATGAAGAGAAAGAAAACTGTGAGACACTCCAATTCCTCCTATGAAGATAATAGTGACCCTAAGTACAAAAAATCAAAAGATGGGGAGGGAGAGTCTAGTAGATACATGCATGGATGTAGGAGGCCCAAATTCATCCTAAATCCATATATCAAGAGACATCATACTAGGCCCAAAAATAAACTCAGGTTGAACAACAAGTTGATTGCCAATCCTACATTAAGAGATGAAATTATCAACCTTGAGGAAAGCCCAGAAGACAAAATCAAAAATAAGAAAAATACTTAGTCAAAGAGTCAAGCATAGAGGAAGAGGTCATATAAGAGGGTAAGATTTTTGCCTCTATTCTGGACCTCTGATGAATGAAAGAACAAGGTTGCCTTGGAGAAAAATTTTGGGTTAATGTTCCATGTTTTCCGGATATAGCTACTTTTTCTGCGAAGGTAGTAATTATTTCTGAATACTAGCATATGATGGAAAGGGGCTGTTTTTTTTGGTTTTCTATCATGATGGGGACATCAAAGCAGGTGAAGTGGAGGATTTTTCAGCTGCAGTGGATGTTGCCAGGTGTCATGTATCAAGTCTGCTCCGAAATGCCAGGGTTCTGTTTTTCACGTTTAAAGGAGAATATCCACATGTCACACTCATTGTTCTTACACTTTTTGTGAAGATTGATTGCACCAGAACAAAAGAGTGGTCTTCAAATAGATTTCCACCTCATACAACCACTTCAGATTGTTAGCCTTCATGATTTTTATCTTATTTTTAATATATCACTTTGTATTTAAGTTTAGGGATAACCCTAATCTCTTGAACGAGATTGTAATGACTTTTGGAACATATTTACTTCTTTTGTGGATATGAAAATATCATATTTTTGTATATATATGCCAAACTAATATGAAGTAAAGGTTCGTGGTTTTAGAATCTTGACTTGTATGATCATTATTATTTTTAGTGAATGAAATGGAAAGATACTCCTGAGGACTTATTAAATCTTCTGTTTGTATTTTAAATTTCACTTGTGTTCCCATGTCTTATTTTCTTCAGTTCCAGATTGAAATCCCTCATGCTATTATGTGTTTTTATCAGTCTCTTGACATGTTTATTTGTTTTATTAGTTTTTTTAGTCTCACACAGTGAGCCTTCTTGGTAAAATATATATAATAACAGTAGAAATAGCATCACTCATGATATTTATCTTTCATAATATTTCAATGAGAATCTTGTAAGACTAGAAATAGTTTTCTCTTGATGAAATATTGTTAAATTGTTGCTTGTGTTAATTTCTACCAATGCGGTAGATTTCTGCTTTACAGACCTACTGTTTCTTCTCTCACCTTAACATTTCTTCTCCTCATAAGCTACAAACTCACTCTTTCCTACCACATCAGGCTCCAATACCCTCATTAGTAGAACTGTGGATTTGACTGAAATCTGTTTTCACTGAATGAGAGTTTAAACCACCTACCAATCTCAAAAAAACAAATCATTAAATTTCCTTAGAGTTTAGGATGTGTCTGTTCAGGCGCTTGTTGCAATCCAAGTGCTGATTCCAACGCCAACATCTTTTGGTGCGTTTTCCGGGCTATGAAGGCATTGAAATGAAGTCTTCCCGCAATGTCTCTTGTTTTGATTTGTTGAATGTCAATTATTAATGGTGAATAAGAATTTATGACTTGAATAAGACTACAAATTAGTTAACCTGGCGAATCCACAGAGAGGAAAAGGGGTTTCAAGACCTCCAACTACAAGGAGAAATTAGAGATCACCTATTATGACCCCCGTTGGAGACCCAAAGAAGATCATTAAAGATTCCAAAGGAAAACAAAGATCATTTGAGGCCACATTTCAATTAGTGAATAAGGAACAAAAAAAATACATTCCAAAGAAAAAGGTACCCTCATCTACTTTAGAATCAAAAGAAGTTTCAGTTTCAAAAGATCTTGCTGAAAAATCTAAAATTGAAACTTCTTCCCTAGAAGATAATGTAGATGTTTCTAACCTAAGATTAGCTGAAATTTTTTCTCATTCCTCAATTGGTAAATCTGAAATTAGTAAATCTGAAGTAAGTGTTATTTCAGTCAAAGAGGAAAAAACAAAGTTATTAAGTGTCAATAAGGAAACATAAGAGTTTGTGCTGACTGAAGGGAGTAAGAGAAAATATTGGAAATTACACGTTTTCTTGATAGGGATGTTTTGACTGAAGAAGATTTTAAGACCATTTTTAATTTCCTCCAAACTCATCCTGAATACCAGTCTTTCATCACTCCTCAACAAGAATATTTTCCTTTCTCTATAAATCCTACTGTTGGGTCATCCTCTTCTCATATCAGTAGAATAGAGTGTTCCTGAAGGCCTCACATTCAACTTATTGTACTTCCTAGCTCAAAAAAATAAATTTGAATTAACCTCATCCCCTCAAGAGAAACATTTTGAATCTGATTCTTCTATAGAAGGTGAAGTCAACACATCCTGTGTTCATCTCTTTGAGAATCCACTATTCCCAGTCCCCAAGCATGAAGAATCAGCTCAAGATTTCCAATTTTCTACTGTCCTAAATCAGATTCAGAATCCACAAATTGTAATTCCTATTTCCCAAAAAACTACAACAACTGGTCATCCATCAATTTTACATCAACAAAATATGGCTTAGTCTGCCCTTACAAGGATGCAGCAGATAGTGGCTGCAAGATATGCACCACTTTATCTTCCTCAACCTTTGCATCTGCTCCCTCAAGGAGATTACTTGAAATATCTTCCGAAATATACTGGGGAGGGAGAAGGAGTTTCTACCGCGGAACATTTAGTGGCTTTCTATAGTTATGCTGACAACCAAAATGTCGAACATGAAGATGTCTAGTCAATACTCTTTGTTTAGAGCTTGGATGGTGAAGCTCGTAAATGGTTTAGAAGTATACCACCAAACTCAATAACAAGAATTGATGAATTGGAGGAAATATTTGTGAAGCAATGGGGTGATAAGAAATATTATGTCTATTATCGTATAGAATTTGGAACTCTGAAGAAGAAATCAGATGAATCATTGGCTGATTTTACCAAGAGGTTTAATAACATTTATTAGAAAATTCCTGAAGAAATTAAACCTCTTGAGACTACAACTATGATAACTTTTGCAAATTCTCTAGATTCTGAGTTTGCTTTATGGTTGAGGGCTAAAAAATCACAGACATTGATGGATATGCAAGAGGCTACAATTGGAGTGTAGTATAATCTCATGGCCTCTAATAAATTCAAATGGAGGAAGAAAATGAAACAAAAGACAAAAAGAATACGAAAGAAGAAAAACCTTCTTCTTCTAAGTCTCTTACAGCAGAAGAAATATCGATCAAATGTCCAATTTGATCAAGGAACTTGCCTCTAAGATGACAAAATTAGATTTAGAAAACAAAACAACTACTAGAGCCAATCAAAATGAGGCCAATAAATATCAGACTCCCTTCAGGAGGCCTTTTTAACCTCACAAAATCCTACAGTGCCCAAGGAGGAATGTTGATGATCAAAATGTTCAACCTCCTTTGAATAATTTTGCTAAAGAAGAGCGGCAAGAACATGAGGAATAAAATGAAGAAATAAACCTTGTAGGAGAAACCTCACAGTCAACTTGTTTGACTTTGCAAGAATATGAAGACAATTCAAGGATTTATTTGTTTTCAGATGATGAGAATGTCCAAATTTATGCAAAAAATGATAAAAAATAGCAAGAAGCTCAAAACAAAAATGATCCTTTGAGGTATAAAGGCCCTATTCAGCAACCTCAAAAAAAATCAGATGCAGAGAAACAAGCTGCCAAATAGAAGGCCAAAATCAATGAGGTTCCTCCACTCCAAAATTTCGTCCCAATTGTCAAAATCACTGAAGAAAATAAGGAATTAGTTCCAATTTATTTTAGTTTCAAATCTGAATTGAATAAAATAAAAATTTCGGTCCCACTTCTAGAATTGTTGAAAAATCCAGCATATAAAGAGTCTTTTAAAGGTCTGCTACAATCACCTCTCGCTCCTGATTCAGTCAACCTTGAGGATGAACATCCCATTATTTATCTAGGTTGTCATGTCCAAGACCAAAATGATGACAACTCACCACCTTTCTATCTATCACTCAATATATATGACAAACTGTTGCATAATTGTCTGTTAGATTTTGGGGCTTCTCATAATCTCATGCCAAAGAAAGCGATGGATGAATTAGGATTAGAGATGACCAAGAAATACCATGAAATATACACCTTTGATTCCAAAAAATTCAAGTGCCTAGGAGTAATTAAGGACTTGGTTTTTTCTCTTACCCAACTACCTATGAAAATCTTAGTGATGGACATTGTAGTTGCAGAAATTCCTTCTAGATTTGGGATGCTACTTTCCAGATCTTGGTCTAAATATTTGGGAGGTGCCCTTCAGATGGACATGTCATATGCCACCATCCCGATGTTTGGAGGGGAATTCAGAACGCTATATAGGGAAACCCAAATGGCCTACATCATTAGTGACTAACATAATCCTTCAAAACATCCCATATATGATGAAGAAAATAAATTGGGGTCATCAATACTACACCTCACTGCTGATGATAACATTTTCCAACCTGAAATAATTGAAAAAAAACACTTTCAAGGTACAAATGAGCAAAATTTAGAGGGAGGAAAATATTGAAATTGTACTTTGACGAAGCCTCATCAAGAGAAGGATCGGGAACTGGTGTAGTCCTCTTTTCTCCCACTCAGCAAAAAATAGCTATATCATATAAACTGCAATTTTCTACCACTAACAACACTACTGAATATGAAGCGCTTGTGTTGGGATGAAGGAAAAAAAATATTTGGGAGCAGAGTAGCTAATTGATTTTGGTGTTTCAGATTTGGTGATAAGGTAGGTGAGAAACAACTACCAAGTGAAAAATTCCAAGTTGAAAAATTATAGGAATGAAGTCTGGGACTTGATTGAGAATTATTTTTCAGCATTTAATATAAATTTTGTCACTAGAGAAGAAAATCAAATGGCTGAATCAATAGCTATTGTTGCTAGTAATTTCAAAGTTCCTCTACATGTCAAGGCAACCTATGATGTTCAAATAAAAAACAGGTCTTCAATTCTTGATAACATCAAATACTGGCAAGTACTTGAGGATGACAAGGAATTTTAGAAATTTTTGGAGTGTGTTGAAGAGTTTGTGGACATACAAATTGATGTAGAGTAGGACATCATTGAAAACCAAAATAGCAAGCCTTTTAAGAAAACCATGGCTGGGAAGAAAATTATAGATCTGAAAACTAACTATATTCCTAAAGGCTTAGTTCCTTTAGAAAGATTGTTCGACAACAATGATGTTTTTATCAAGCTTGAAAGTAAAGTTTATGGAGAGAGTACAACAGAATGTAACATTGGTGTTATCACTCAGAAAAAGTGAAACATAATTTGACATGGTCATGGAGTTCATTTGTCGCAAGTTGGTATAGGAAAATTTAATTTTTTTCATCTTTAACCTATCCTAAGGTTCAAAACCACCTCCATATAGGTCACATCATGTCCAATCGATCATCATTTGTTGTCATATTTCATTTCCAAGCACTTAAATTTGAAAAGGGACACTTTAGCTAGTTTTTCCTTTTTTCGTAGCGTTTTACACTATAAAATAGCAGCTTTTGCTACGAAACTGCCTAATAGTTTCGTAGTGAAACTGCTGGGAAATGAACTAGCCACGCTATGAAAAATAATTTTTCTGTCTGTCTTGTCAAATCTGGTGCAAGGAGTCAGTTCATGATTAGAGATAGGGTGGATGTCATTCGAGTTAGTTAGGGTTATTTCAAAGGTACAAGGTCATGCCTAAGGTCATCATTACCATTTTTAGCATGCATGAGTCATGATTAGGGCATGAGTTGTCATCGAAACCATAAAAAATTACCCAATTGAGTCTTTTTGTCATTCTCTGCTTTATCCTTGCATGTTATTGAGTTTCTGGAGAGCTGCTTCACCGAGCCAAGCTGGTTGCTGGCATTTTCAAAAGTTGAGGGTTTCACTAATCAAGCGAGGCCAAGAAGATATAAATTCACCATGGCTACAAGAAATAAGACTAAAAAAGGTGGTCACTACCTCAGATATGAGCCTATAGACATGAATTTTTTAAATGAAGACCCAAATTCCTTGGAAGTGTTCATAAGAACAGGTTTCTTACAATTCTATCAGATATTGCAAGGGTGCCATTTGTAGGCTTCAAAGGAGTTTGCCAAAAGTTTTACTGGATCAGATACAAAGGTAGGAATGTTAAATTTCACAGTAACACTAGAAAGTATCTTAGCAGCAACAAGAATCCCTCAAGGAGGGGAACAATGGTTTAAAGGCATCAATTTCACCATGTAGGACTGCAAAGAATTCATCAAGCCAGAGCATGGTTAAATTGATCTCACAAATGCTATCCCAAGGAGCTACATGTAAGACAACTACTCAAAGCTACTCATGATAATTCAGAAGTACTTCACATGTGAAGGGAGGTTTCACATGGTTTAATCCGACCACCTTAGGCTTCTGCTACATTTTGTGGGTAAGAGGTCTCTTTACTTACCCTTTTCATTATACAGAAGTTTAGGTAAAATTTCAGATAAGGTTCAAGCTAAAACAGAAAGAAATGAAACCTCTCTATTTCATCATGGTTTGATTAAGTTGTTGGTGTTAGAGGAGTTGAAGAGATTAGGCAGAGATTGGACATCATTTATATTCATCAGTGGTTTTGAAATAGATGTTGTCACTCCTAAAAGAGTTCCCAAACCTAGAGATGTTTCATCACCTATAGTGGTAGAGCAAGTTGAACCAGTGAGCATAGGAACAGATCCTATGCATAAGATTGGCACACCCAAAGCTACACCTGTAAAACAGAAGAAAATAGTTAGAAAACATGGAATAAAGAGAGTTACAAGGAGCCAAACAGTGGCTAAGGGTAACTTAGAGGACATCTTGCATGTCATTTATATTGAAGAAACTCCCATTGTCCAAGATGAAGACATAGATGAGGGAGGAAAGAATCTTAAGAAAGGCAAAACAACTAAGTTAGAATTTGCAGGTGATCATGTTGGTTTCATGTTTCAAGCTAGAAAACCAATGACATGACATACGATAAAGGTCTTATAAAGCAGCAAAGGCGCTCAGAAGGTTAGTGAACTTGCTTATCCACCACCAAGCATCATAGACCTCTCCTCACCTGCAAAAGAATAATTAGACATCAAACAAAAGAAGGGCAAAGAGAAATCAATAAAAAGTCAGAAGTTGAAGTCCTTAAGGAGCAGTTATAAGATGCAAGTGAAGAGATATCAGTCTTGAGGAAAGAGGCAAAGAAGCATAGAGCTAAAAGAGTGCAGTTTGAACAAATGAGGAAGATCTGGGAGGATCAAGTCACAAGTGTCTCAAAGACCTTGGAAAACACAAAAAAACTTATAAAGTGGACTCAGCCACTAAGAAGAGAGGTAAAGCACATTAAAAAGGTAAACCTACACTTACAATCCAAGAATAGGACACTGAAAGACCAAGTCAAAGACCTTCAAGAAAAATTGGAACTGATTCATGAAGAGCTGGAAAAGAAAGGTTTAAAGATGATTGTGGTTGAGGAGCCCATAGCTCAATTGATCATAAATGAGGAAGAAACACCACAAGAGACATAAGATGAGATTGAATATGTTTTATAGGGTTCATTACATGCAGAAAAATAATATTTTTCACCTGGAGGTAATTTTGTGAAAACAATTTTGAAATAGGCAAATTTTGTGTTTTTACACAATTTTGTAATGTTTCCTAGGCTTAAAGCCAGGAAAACACTATGAAAAAACCTGTAGCATCATTTTTGCCTCTAAAGTCACTTTTTGCAGTTTTCAAGGAGGGATATTCGTGGTGGTGATGTGTCATGACTTGATTTACATCATGGAATAGCAAAGGAGCAAAGTTATTGGGTGTAGAAGCCACTTTTTCAATGCTACCAAAACTCGCTACGAAACTATCTTGTTTTCGTAGCGAGCAAATTTTAAAGGTTTTGGAGCATCTTAATGGAAGTTTTGGACAAATGGACTCCTCCAACATGTCAAGGGAGCTTATCATCAAATACTTATGACTCGAAGGGAGTGCTATGAAGGCAGATCATCAGCCAAAGAAAAGTTGAAGATAAGGGTCAAGCATTCCTAAAAAGTAGGGTTATGCTCCACAAGTATAGGAGGGTTTTAAATATGTAAAGTGTTAATGAAATCTATCATGTGCCTTTTGAGCATGTGATGCTTATTTTGTAACTTTCATGTAATTGTTTCACAAGATAAGGTAGATTTATGTAATAAATAGGAGTTAGAGTCCTATTAGGAGATGTTTTCTTTAAGGTGTAGCTGTCAGCTTTCTGTTAGAAGTCATGTATTTCAGTTATGTGATGTGTCATAGGAGAATTCAATGGTGTAGCCACCAGGCAGATCATCCTTATTGTAAAGAAGGTCTATTTAAATAGAAATCATCGAAGTAGCAAGGGGTTGGAGAATTTTTGCACAAAACTGTTGCTTTTATGTATTTGACTGATATCAGTAATACAAAGTGACTTTCTTATTGACAGACCTGATATTCTCATGAGGTTTTTAATGTCTTATTGATATATATATTTATTTTTTTACCACTTGCAGTAGATTTCATCTCTATTAATCAGAATTCATAAGTTTATGCTTTGACTTCCTTTAGTGATGAAATGACTGCTTTATCCTATGTTTTATGTGTGAATTTCCTCTGGTAAATACCGCTATCTGCCTCAGCTTCCATGTCAAGAAAACTTGCCACTGAAACTACTGATTGTTGACTCTATAAGCCCAATCACAGCAAGCCTGCATTCTTTTCAACCTGCAAACATAAAAAACAAGTTACATTTCCCATAGAGTTAGCCATCTAGTATATTATTATTCAATATCATAAACCCCCCTAGAGAGAGCCCTCTCAAAATGAAGAGGCTAAGCTTTAGTTAGAAGTGGTTTGAAATAGTTACACTGAGTTTTTTTATAAGCAGCCAAGAAAAACAATTTTGTTATAACATTTGGCACAGAAGATCAGCCAAAATTAGTCAAAGTGTCCAAATTCCTTTCTCTTGAAACTAGAACAAAATATATCAATTTGCGGAAAGAATTTGTTGATACTTTTGCATGGTGTTATAGTGCGCTGAAAACTTATGATAGAAGCATAATGGAGCACAAGATTCCTTTGAAAAAAGATGCAAAGCTTGTAGCAAAAAAAATCAGACATATCAATCCCATGCTTCTCACAATCATTGGAAAAGAAATCAGAAAATTATGGGAAGCAAAAATAATTCTTCCTTTGAGAATTTCTAAATGGGTAGCTAATATAGTCTCGGTTCGGAAAAAAGAATGGAGAGATAAGAATTTGTCAATTTTTGCAACATGAACCGGTGTTCATTAAAAGATAAATATCCATTGCCCAAGATGGATTATATTTTGCAAAATTTTGTAGGATCCAAAATATTGTTAATGATTGATAGCTTTTTAGGCTATAATCAGATTTAAATTGATAGGAAAGACAGAGAAAATACAAAATTTATCACACCTTGGGGTACATTCATGTACAACAAAATTCCATTTGGACTGATGAATGCAGACACAACTTTTCAGCGGGCAATGGATATTTCCTTTGCGGGAGAAAATGAAAAATTTGTAGTCATCTATTTGGATGACATCATAGTCTATTCAAAATCTGATGAAGACCACTTGAAACATTTGAAACAAATTTTTGACAAATGCAGAAAGTTTGGTTTGTCCTTGAACCCAAAAAAGTCATCCTTTGCTGTCCAAGAAGGGAAATTATTGGGACATATTGTAACATAAAGTGGAATCTGTATTGATTCAGGAAGAGTAGAAGCTATTCAGAAGATTGGTTTGCCAAGAAATAAAAAATAATTGCAGTCATTTTTAGGGAAAATAAATTTTCTGAGGCATTTTGTTCCTAACTTTGCAAAGCTAATCAAACACATAAATGTATTGCTGAAAAAAGATGCAGAATTTAAATGGAAAGAAGAAGCAAATAATTCTTTTTCAATAATCAAATCTTCCTTGACTGAAGCTCCAATTTTGATTAGTCGTAATTTTGAAAAATGTTTTTTGATTTTTTCATATGCTTCAGAAGAAAAAATTGCAACTATCTTGCTACAGAAGAACAAAGAAGGTTTAGAGCAGCCTATTTCATTTTTTAGTCGTGCTTTAAGGGATGCTAAATTAAAGTACAACTTGACTGAAAAACAAGCGTATGCACTAGTTAAGGCTTTGAAGTATTTTCGCGTTTATGTGCTGCATTCAAAAATAGCTTCTTTTGCGCCCAATATCACTGTTAAAGATGTGTTGCTGCAACTAGATACAAATGGCAGAAGGGGAGGATGGCTGACCAAAATTCTGGAATTTGATATTGAGATTAGACCAACTAAATTGAAAAATGGTCAAGGTTTGGCTCGCTTGATGGCTGAATCTAATTGCGAGGCTTTAAATCTGAATGTAGAGGTAGCTGAAGGAGAAGATGGAGAAGGTATTTCTAATTATCCTGAAATATTTCATTCAGATTGGTATAAGGATATAGTATAATTTTTGTTAAATTTTAATTGTCCCCCTGAAATGGAGAAGTCAAAAAGGAGAGATTTCAAATTGAGAGTTGTGAAGTATTGCATTTTGGAAGACCATATTTATTGGAAGGACCCTATTGGAGTCTTATTAAGGTGTGTAGATGAAGCTGAATCCCAAGAGATTATGATAGAGATACATGCAGGAGTGTGTGGAGGAAATTTGTATTGGAAAGCCACTACAAAAAAAATATTAGGAGCTGGCTATTATTGGCCAACTCTTTCCTCTGATGTTTTTTCCAAAGTTAGGAGTTGTGTTGAATGTCAGAAATTTGATGGTAAACAAAAATTGCTTCCATTACCTCTTATTCCTATTTTAGCAGATGTTCCTTTCCAGCAGTGGGGGTTAGACTTTATCTATGAAATTCATCCACCTTCATCAAGACATCATAGATGGATTCTCACAGCTACAAATTCTTTTACTAAATGGATTGAAGCTGTACCAACCATGAATGCTACTAATACGGTAATTATCAAATTTCTGTTGGAAAAAATTACGTAAATATTTGGTTGTCCACAGAAATTAGTAACTGATAATGCAATGGCCTTTAATTCTACTAAGATGTACAACTTTTGTCAGCAATATGGAATTGAATTGACTCATTCCACACCTTATTACCCTCAAGGTAATGGATTAGCCAAGTCATCCAATAAAATTTTGGTGAGGATCATTAAGAAAATGTTGCCTGAAAATAAGATAAATTGGGACACTCAACTGGTACATGCTCCGTGGGAAGATAGGGTAAGTGGTAAAAAATCAATTGGAATGTCTCCATTTCAGCTTGTATATGGTATCGATGCTGTAATGCCTTTGCAATTAGCTCTTCCTGTGATGAAGTTCCTGCAAGGTGAAGTTGATGATGAAAGTCCAGACCAAAGGAGAATGCTACAGTTGATAGAGGCACAACAAATCAGAGAATCATTTTTGGATAAAGTACAAAAGTATCAGACTAAATTCAAATATGCTTTTGAAAAAATAAAAAATAAGCAGTTGTTTTAGGAGAATGATTTGGTGCTGCATTGGGATGTTATAAGAGAAGAGAATTGAAAGCATGGCAAGTTTGAAAATTTGTGGTTTGGGCCATTTAGAATTGTTGAAGTTTTGGAAAACAACACTTTTCTGCTAAAACATTTGGATGATGATCAGCTGACTAGAGGCCCAGTCAATGGTCATTTTCTTAAGAAAATATTTGTTTAGTAAGTCAGTTGAGTCATTCCATTGTAAATATCTAGTGTGATGTGTCAATAAACTCCATGCCTAATGGCACTTATTCCTGTATATATGGTCAGTCTTGAGTCTAGTTAGTCAATGGTCAGTCCTAGTCCTGATTTTCAAGAAGTCTTATGAGTTTCAAGAGTTTTTAAGGCACTGAGTCTACAGTCCTTGAAGCCTCATAGGGAGGACTTCATCCCCAATAGGAGCCATTGTTAGCACTGAAAATGTTAATGGTGTAATCTCCATTGTATCACTGTTTTCAATTTTTTTCTAATGTCCTAGTCCATGTCGAAGTTTGAGTCATTTTTAATAAAGGTCAAAAGAGTCTAAAAAACAAAGTACTTTTAAGTGAATAGGTGTCATTAGTGTTTTAGGTTCATAAAATAAGGTAAAATCACTATTTTAACTTATGTCAATGTCGAAGGCTATTGTCGTTTAGGTAATAAAGTTGCAGCCACCCTGTCTAGGATAATAGCTACCTCTGTTTTAATTTCATTGTCAACACAGTGATGTAATGGAGGGCAACTATTTCGCTAAATTGAAGGTCATATTTTTGACACATTGAAAAGAGTTGTTATTTCTTAAGGGGCCTATTCATAGTGGTAACTCAGTGAAAAGCGTAGCTATTCTACTGAGATTTTGGTTATCTCAATTCAGAGGTAAAGAAAGTTATTCTTCAAGCATATAGGAGCGGCAGAGAATATTTTAAAGGCAAGGACCATTCATGTTTGAAGATCATTGAAGACCCTTATGCTATAAACATGATTATTCTTTTAAGTAATATTAATTATTGTCTAACCTAGGAGCATTATTATTAGTGAATGGTTAATTTACCCATGCAACTAACCTATAGCTACCTCACTTAAGTCAAGCATAAATCATAGTACCAGGTATCATGTTATTTAATGATATTGTGGAGTGTTAAGCTTAGTGGGATGGATTAGCACTTGTTTTTGAATTATTTCAAAGCATCCCATTACTCATTGCCATGATTTCAAGTGCGAAATCAGAGGAGAGAGCTTGGTGTTCACTCAACCAAAGTCCTCTGTATAGGCTACAGGTAAACAAAATTCATTACTCCAACAAGAAATTTTAGCTTTTCAAAGCAGGAAAACCAAGTCTTCGTGGAGAGTATTGCAAATAGAATTGAACAGCTTTGTTTATGAGTAGTCTAGATATTGGAAGAATGGGGAAAGGAGTTAATTTCAATAGGTCAGAGCCAGCAAATATGTAATATCCCCAAATTGGGATTGCTAGCAAGGCATGCCTAAAAAACGCATTTTTCAGGAATGTATGCTACAAAAAACAAGATTTGACCTTGGATCCCTTATATATGAGTATATAAGTCCTAAATCCAAGAGGAAATCAGAAACTAGGCAGACTAGGTGAGGTAAACAAGTCTCTCACACCTAGAATGGATGGAAAAAATGTCCAATAATGGGACTGTAGCAATAAATAAACTCAATACTGGAGTAGAAGCACTCTATTCACTCATGGAATTTCTCAATAAACACATTATCATTATTTTATGTTACAGCAGCAAATTATTCCTTATTGTAAGATCCAAAAAGTGGGGACAAGCAGCAAATTAAGCCCTAAAAAGGTTAATTTCAGATATCTGTGTAAAAACACAGGAGAATTACAGTTGGATACCTTATAATATGTTATAGGGAACTCACATATCAAATTTCAGCTAAAACAAATCATTCTATCTATGTTAAACAAGTCTCCCACTCCCGGTATGGCTAGAAAAGGCCCAATCCCCATGACTTGACTCAACTGAAATTAACTGAAGCTTATATTGCGTGATTTTCTAAATTTTTAGGGCACAATGTGGTATAACATCAGATCTGGAGTTTATTATATCAGAATATGGAAGAAAATGGAGATCAAGCTCCTTTACACTTCAAAGAGAACAACCCGGCAAGGGTTTCATGAGATACAATGCATAGAACTGCAGATCTGCAGATCTAGATCTGAAAAATGAAGTTTAATGAAACACTGAATAAATGTAGCTAAAATATACAAATGATAGAAGAAGAATAAGATACAAATATTTCTGGGAGAAGGGTTGGCCCTTCCTATAAGGAAAAATCTCACAAGCAAGGGATCAAACCCTGCTACTGTAGCACTCTAGAAAATGACGAATTTCTAAAGATAAATGCACTGTATATGGTGAGGAGTGATTTGGACACATGCCAAGATCTTAAATATGAAGCTCAACAGCTAATACACTCTTCCAGGAGGTTAAAAGACACACTCACTGAGAAGAGGCACTAGTACAATCTAGATATGAGCAGATCTAGTCTCCACTTGTTGCAACTCACTAAAACAAGTAAACCCCAACAATATTTACATTGTCTAATGGATATGGAGCTTGGCCATATGCCTGATAGTGGGAAATAAGCACAATTCCCTCCAAGAGCTACTCAATGGAAGGATGGAGAATCCCTAAACAGGAAATCTTCATAATTCTTTGCTAAAAAACCAAGAGAAAGAGATATGTCTAAGCAGACAATATATTCTAAAAATATAATATCATCAACAACCTTCTCTTGAGCCTTCCCCTACCTTTTATAAGATGAGAGCTTTGGAAAACCCTAAACCACCTTGATGAATTATCTCCTTTCACATGAGGGCCTCCTTCTAGAACCGCGCTGTCTCTCCATGAGGTACATTGTATCTAGACTGCACTGTAGATTTGGTCAAGGTTGACCCAGTCTCATAGCTCAAACCCATTCACACCTGCAAGTGTTTATTTTAAATGGCCCAGATTTGTCTCTATTCACATAGGCATGGCTTTATTCATTGTTTTTCAGGAGTTTTACATGTCCTCCTTGGTTCATTTATTCAATCAACAGAAAATGAAACAAAATTGAATATTCCTCTTAGCTTGGGAAAAGTAGGAATAATAAAAAATACAAGATTCGTTAATGCTAGGGCTAAACCACAGTTCAAATTCGCTGGCTGGTATAAATTTATACACAATTTTTCTGGGGAGAATGTGGCTTTAGCTCAGGATTTTTCCAAGAGCTTCGATGGTGAAAAGTTCAAGCTAGGAAGTAAGACATTCAACATCTCCGAGGCCATCATAGCTCATGCTACCCAAACTTCTGCAATTGGTGAACACTGGTTCAAAATCAAAACGATGCCCACAAAAGTAAGTTTCTATCTTAAGCCCGAACATGTTAATGTTAAGTGGAATCCAACTGCACACATTTTTTGTTTTAAGGCTGAGTGGTAGCATGTGATTACCAAAGTCCAAAAATACATTACATGTGAGGGTAGGTTTTCCTCTCTCCACCATTATCATTTAAGATTCCTTTCTCACATTTAAGGAGAAAGACCTTTGAACCTGCCCTATTTTCTATATAAATCTCTGCTCAAAATGTCCCTAAATCTATAGAAAATCCCAAATTACTCTTTGCACAATTTGTATCATAGGGGGCTGATTAAAATCCTAATTTTCTGTCATCTTAGAAAGAAGAAAAATACTTGGGATAACTTTATTAGAGAGGAAGGGTTTAGTAGCATAAATTCCAAGAGAAGGGTAGGGAGGCCCAAGAAAAGAGACACCCATGAGCAAACCAGTGTTGCCCCTATTTCACACAGTTCACCACCTAACTCTATACATTCATCAGTCTTCTGCCAAGATAACCCTACCTCCATCTCAGTCAAAAGGCCAACTAGAAGCTTGATTAGGAAGGTTGCAAATCCTATGCCTATGCCAGCAGTGTCACGAGTTAATGAATTTCATGTTAATAGCTCACCTAGGGAACCTCAAACCCTAAGGTATTTCATGTAATAATATAAGAAGAAACTACAACAGAAAAATGTTGTGTCTCCTAAAAATTCTATGTCAAAGGACAAGGAGAAAATAACCTACTCTTCAAGGAGCCAACCTAAGAAGAAGCTCTTCATGGCAGAAGAAACAGTGGAAGTCAACCCTGGACTTCTAGCATCTAAGCCTGTTTTCTCACCAACGGGAGTTAACCCTGGTGTGAAAATTTCAAGCCATGTTCTTGAAACACCTCATCAAGCACAACCAAGTAGTGGTATTTATCTCATAGAGTCCACTCTCTCACAGATTTTGATTTCTCTTAAGAAGGGAAAACATAAAATGTCAGAGCATGTAATAAAAGAAGAACCTACTTTGGCTGAATTAGTTTCTTTCATTGGCTCTTCAATCAAGAAGAGAAAGAAAACTGTGATGCACACCTATTCCTCCTATGAAGACAACAGTGACCCTGAGTACACATAATCAAAAGATGAGGAGGGAGAGTCTAGTAGATACATGCATGGAGTTAAGAGGTCCAAATTCATCCTAAATCCCTATATCAAGAGACCTCATACTAGGCCCAGAAATAAACTCAAGCTAAACAACAATTTGATTGCCAATACTACATTAAGAGATGAAATTATCAACATTGAGGAAAGCATAGAAGACAAAATCAAAAAGAAGAAAAAGACTCAGTCAAAGAGTCAAGCACAAAGGAAGAGGTCAGATAAGAGGGTGACTAAAGCAGAGGCCATCAAGATTTTTGCCTCTATTCTGGACCTCTGATGAATGAAAGAATAGGGATGCCTTGGAGAAAATTTTTGGATTAATGTTCCATGTTTTCCGAATATAGCTAATTTTTCTGTGAAGGTAGCAATTATTCCTGAATACTAGCCTTCATAATCATCCATGATAATCATAAGTGTAATATTTCTTTTGGTAGAGCTCGTTTAGGGGCTCAACCAAAGGATCTCCTTCATAATCATCTAGCTCATAGGATCCACACTCCAAAACATGTTGAATGATATAGGACCCATGCCACATTGACTTGAGCTTTCCTACTCCAAACTTATCATGGGCTTGGTCATAAAGAAGGACCAAGTCGTCTTCAGAGAAAACATGAGCGGTGATGGAATTGTCATATTGAACCTTAAATCGTCATTTCCGTGCATCAAGAACTAAATCAACAAGTCTTATGGTCCCGTCGAGATGCTCAAAGTACAACAAACGTTCCTCTTCTGGTGAAGTACCAGGAATGGGTTCGATAGCTAGCTTTAGGGAAGGAATATCACACTCGATCGAGAGTGTGGCCTATAGAATATACACAAATTATAATGGTGGGAATCCAGTGGCAGTCTTAGCAGAGGTTTGGTATGCCTACAGAGTGGAGGAAAGCATGAGGTGCCAGTCTCACTTGTGATTCCCAATGGTGCGTTGAAGTATGGTCACTAAGACTTTGTTGACAACTTCAACCTGGCCATTGGCCTATGGATAGTAAGGGGTGGAGTTATCGTGACATAACCCCAACTGAGCAGAGATATCTGTCATCATATTATTATGAAGATGAGTTCAATGATCAGTGACAGTCGCTTTTGGGAAACCAAACCGAGCTATGACATGATTGAATAAGAATTGTGCCGCAGTGATACCTTTATTATCGTATGTAGGCATCGCCTCATCCCATTTAGTGAAATAGTCAACAAAAATGATGATATAGCCATGCCCCCCAGCCAAGCGAGGGTTATAGGTCATAAAATCAATACCCCATTTTGCAAAGGTCTGACAAGGGTGAGGGTGGGGCATGCTCTTTTCAAGAGTACATCTGGCAATCGTGGCATTTTCATACTATGATAATGCAGTCTTTAAAAATAGACGGCTAGAAATAACCTGCACGAAGGATCTTTTGAGAGGTAGCGTAACCAAACATGTGACCACCACAAGCCTCGGAGTGGTAGTCATTGAGAGCTTTCTCAGCTTCCTCAAGAGTCAAACAATGATGGAGGATAGAGTTAATACCAGTGCGATAGAGGGTCTCCCCAACGATGTGATAAGGTTGGGACAGGTAGAAAATCCATCTTCGCTCAGACTATGATAGCTCTGGCTGATAAGTCTAGGTTTGGAGATATATAATGATGTGTCCATATCATGGATCACGAGTAATAATGAGAAAGAGAGTCTCATCAAGGATGGACTCATCGAGAGGAGTGGGATCATCCATGGTGGGAAGATCACATATCAACTCAGCAAAGACCAGGGATTTATTTGACTTAGAAATAGTGAATTATAAGTTGAAATATTGAAGTATAACTATCCATTTTGATTACTTTCCCCCAAGTAACTGACGTGTGAGAATGTAAGTCATGGGGTTGCAATCATAAATCACTAGGGTTTTGCACAGGAGAATGTAGTGACATAAATGTTGAATGACGTGAACAACAACCAATGCAAGTTTCTTTACATGAGCATAACGGGTCTTAGTATTGAAGAGATTATGGCTCAAGTAGTACACTACATGTTCTTGAACATTTTCATCGTCCTAAACCAACACAATGCCAATAGTGATGTCGGTAGCGGCCAAATACAGGTAGTAGTCGCAGTGATAATTAGGAGGATGCAACAATGGAGCCATGATGAGGGCTCGTTCCACTGCATCGAAAGAGTTCTGACAAATTTCATCCCATAAGAATGGGATTCCCTTTTTCAATAAGCACGTAAAGCCTTTGGAAAGCTCAACATAATTCAGTACGAAACAACGGAGGAAATGATATTTCCCCTGAAAATTCTACAGTTGATGGACAAAAGAGGGAGGAGGAAAATTGATGATTGCCTCAACTTTAAGAGGATTGATACGGATACCTTCTTTGGACACCACCAAACCCAAGATCCAGCCATATTCGACGCAGAAGACACACTTATGAGGATTTAACCTGATATTATAGTGTCGAAAACATAGGAAGATAGCTCTAAGGTGTTCCAGGTGATCTCGACGTTTCACGGAATGAGCAAGAAGGTCGTCGAGATATGGATGAACTATGTGCTTGATGTCATGAAATGCATAAGACATAGCTCGCTGAAAGGTTGCTCCTACATTCTTCAGGATGAGAGGGAGATTATTATAGGCGAAAGTTCCCTATGGACAGAAAAATGCGGTTTCGTGTTGATTAGTTGGAGCGATTTTAATCTGGTTATAGCCAGAGAAACCATCCATAAAGGAAAATATTTAACTCCTGAGACATTCATCAATGATATGATCGATAAAAGGAGTGGGGTAATTTTCCTTACGACAAGCTCGATCGATATCACAGTAATCAACGCAAACTCGAATGTTCCCTTGCTTCTTATTGACAGGAGCAATATTCGAGACCTAATCTAACAATGATATGGGGTAGATAAAACTAGCTTTAAGAATTTTTTCAACTCCACCCTTTATAGCAGCAACCTTTCTTGGGTGCATAGGACGAAGCTATTGGAGAACAAGCTTCGAAACCAGATAGGTTGGAATTTCACGCACTATGATACTTGGATCAATGCCAATAATTTCTTCATATGACCACGTGAAGACATCACAGAATTCCTGAAAATTTTCTTTATAGATATTGATCTCATGGGGAGAACAAGATGCACCGATATGCACATTTTCGACAATCCCTGGTTTAACAAAGATGTTGATCAAAATGATTGGAGTGATATTTCCCATGTTCCCTTCGACAACACTTCATGAATCAAAGCCAAATTCTAAAGTGGGTCAATCAGTACTGGCTAAGCATGGGATACTAGAAATGTAGAGATGTCACCTGGGATTGGGAGAAATGAGGAACGATGATTTCCATCATCCCATGGAGTTTCTTCGAGAGACATGACCTCCGCGATACTCTCATCAGTGGGGAAAGTCTCATTCAAGGGATCATCTGAGTCTCAAGAACCAAACTAGGGAGATTGCAAGTAAGTATAGGGAAGAAACCAAATGAGTATTGGTTTCGGATGTAGCCTCAAAAGCTGTGAGAATATCTTGATACATTTTCTCAGCTAGGCTAAGAGGCATAGCATCACCAAAACTCTCGATTTGGTCAGGATTTAGAAAAATCCATGGATCATGACCAGACGAAATCATATTGATAGAGGCGACATTCATAGGAGGAAGTGGAAAGACTCCCATAAGAGATGAGTCTTTGAACAGACCTGGGCCAATTTTCTAAAAGGGAGTAGCAACCTTCCAAACATATGAAATGTTACCTACTGAAGACTCAAGGGGGAAGAAAGCCAACTGATCCATAGTTACTATCTTCTCTTGATGAGGGAAAAAAAGGAGATGAAAGAGGTTGGAGACTACACAAACCATAGCATTTGTCCAACTACGTCCAAGAAGAATATCATAGTTCAAGTTGGCATCTACCACCTCAACTTCCATGGTAACCGTTTTCCCCTCCAACAGGATGGGTAATGCATTGAGAAAACCGTATGGCCAAGAAACTCGACCATCAAAACCTTTTAAGGTGTTCGGGAACTAACTTAATCGGGGAGATTTGATGGCTTTGCAGCATGCGAAAAACATGATGCAAGTCAAAGTGGAATCATCAATGACAATCCAATGAATAGTCTTTCCCATAATGGTAACTTGAATAAGAAAAGCTACCTATGATGGTAGGGGAGGAACAAAATTATTGAGATCGAAAATAATTTGATTAGAATATGAAGGATCAATCCCTCCAATGGAAGAGAGTAGTGCCTTCCGTTTTGATGGGCACAACTGAAGGACCTCCAAAGCCGACATTGTAATATGCAAAAATTGGGAGAATGCAGTAATACTAAAACACAATATGAGATGTGCAAGAAAGTAAACAATAAATCTAATTACACATCAGAATGCGTAGAAATAACTGAGCCATTTTATTATATAGGAGGTGAATAGCAAGTACAATGGTGCTCAGAATATGAGGCACTCATGCCAAAGAGATGGCCTAGAATGACCCTGAAATGATCCAACAAGAGGGACTTCATAACTGTTGGAAGGTAAATTGTGCTATCCCTACTGCGACTGTTGGGACTGCAACTTCCAGAAAGATAGAAAGTAATATCTAGGCAGTATGGGAGCTCCGATGATGCTGAAAATAGAAATCCAGGCTCAATGATGGATACCCAAGATAACCCAGAAAGGATTTTCCAGATCTATGAATCTATGAAAATAACCTCTTAGGACTTCACATATACACTGCTAGGTATGCAGATTTGCTGCATAATATGATGATATGATGGTTGCAATGATATACAATCAGATCTATGCAAGAAGGTCTGATCCCTTCACTAGATCCTTGGGCTAAAATCTCAAGATATAGCTCCTCCACTCTCCTCCACTGAAAATAGATGTTGGATGAACAACAGCTTTAGAAAAAACAATGTAAGAGAGGGAGGATTAATAGCCTACTTCTAGATATGTTAATGCAACTCTGGAATGATGGAAAAAATGGATTAAATGTGAGGAGATGATCCCTCACAAGATTTCCAGCTGAAATACTTAAAAATTCCTTCCTCTAGTAGATCTACAAGACTGCACTGCACAATCCTTGAGGGGAATGCTTTTTCATAGAGGTAAAATACAAGGGTCTGAATGTCGGATATTGATATGATTCTCCTGGAAGACTGAATATGAAGAAAAAAGTGAAGGATGGATCCTTCATTGGTTTCCTAGCTAGAATGCTAGAAACAACCTCCTAAAGATGGCACCAATGCCTGATGAGGAATGTAGCTCAATAGAAAACCTTCCCAGATTAGGAACACAAGTCCCTCATGCGAAAGGTTGGGATTTATGCTCAGAAACACCCTGTGATAAACAACACTACAGAATTAGCTAAATATCTCAAGCATGCATAGAAATTTCCTAAGACAAATCCAGATCTAAACAGATCAAAGAAATGAATAAGCCAAGTCATACCTTCTATTGTTCCTTCACCTTCATTATATAGATTGTGAGCCTTCCATAGCCTAGGCCCACTCCAAAATTGTGTTGTACATGTGGACATAAGTCTCCATGATTGACTGCGCTATCTCTCCATGTCCTCCATCATGTGTGCATTAAATGCACTACTTCCTCCATCATGTGCTCAATAGATTCACCACTTCTCTACTAACTTATCATAATTGCACTATGATCTTAATTTGAATGCATTATGATCTTAGTTGACCTCTTTAAATATCCTCATGATTTTACATCTAAGATCCATGATCTTATTTGACTATTTCATCCTTCATGATCTATCTCATAAATGAGACATGATCTCCACTCCTCTATCATTAATGGAGCTGCTCCACTACTCCATTATTTAGATCTAGATATAAAATATCCACATACACACACATAAAAAGTGGATTTTATTCATCAACAGGGTTTATGGGTCCCTCCACCCTCTTATTTACTTAATTAATTAAGTTATTAAGAAATCTAATATTAAAATTATCTTGTGGATAAATTGGGAATATTATAGTCCTCCCGGGAAAAATGTTGCTTGTCCTCAAGCAACTGCAAAAGTAGATGCTAGAGAAATCTGCCCCCCCTCTAAATGGCATCCACACAAGGAAGGTTTCCCCATTTTCTACGGTGAGTTATGTATGCCCAGCACCAAATTTTCCTCTATATAATGTCTAGAGTGACCTCTAACTATGTAGCTAGATGTCCCTCCTCAATCATGAAGCTCCAAGTGACAACCATACGCTGTCCAACATCCTCCATAATACATGAGATACATAAAAATAGATGGTTCCTCCCACAAAATGAAAGCTCCAACTCACAAAGTATTCCTCCATCCCATGCTACATGAAGTAAAAAGAGGCTCATCATGCCTTCATTATTAGCCCTGTTGGCCTTGTTGGATCTAAGCATCATCCCAACATTATACAAAAGAAGAAATAGAGACATATGGGCAGACAAAATTGTAAAACCATATTCTCCCAATAGTAACCACCACAACAATGCTCCCTGCTGCCACACCACACCATCAAAATACCAAGTGGGTTGTCCATATTCTCTCAAGAGAAGCCATAGAAATAATGCATCTTGCTGCCCCACCACATCATCATCAACTCAAGTAGGGTTTCCATACTCTCCAAGTAAGAGCCATCGGAGGAATGCCTCTTGCTGCCATCCTCCATCACTATTATGCAAATTAGGGGAGTATGTAGGACCAAAGTCCCCCAGTAGAAGCCAAAGCAACAAGATCTCTTGCTGCCTCTTTACATTATCATGTAAATAATAGATTAAAAAAATAATGATTGACATATGAAATTTCATATCAACCCAATACAAAAAAACTCCATCATTGCACATCATGAGAGTACTATGCCATATCGTAAACAATACAAAACACATAAACATGGGAGATGTCATGTGATGGCCAAACTCTCTCAACCAAAGTAAACATGCCTTCTTTTTCTGCATTTTTGTATTGATACACAAGGCATGATTCAAACAAATATGATTTATTGGGTGGTAACCATACTCACCCAAGAGCAGCTAGCGTAACCATGCCTCCTTATTTATAACATGAGTGTTGTTCAAGGCATGGGTCATGAGAATATGTGATGTTGGGTAGTAACCATACTCACCCAAGAGCAACCAACGTAGCCATGCTTCTTGCTGGCCTATCTCATGGTTCTACAAGTGGTTTGGCAACCCCTTTCTTCACATCATCAATGTAATATTCCTAAATTAGCATGCAACTAATAGGAATATTCATTTTGCTTTTAAAAATCTAGTTAGATGAATAAATGGGCAAGGAAGCTCATAATATTGCTCAAGTAGAAATAAAATCCCTCATAATGTGAAAAGGGATCATGTAATAACCAAATCAAGCATCCACATGTGTGAACAGGGTCTTAAATGTGTGGAAAAAGTCAATTTTGACCAAGTCAACAACATTTTATATGAAGAGTGGATCCTAAATAAAGACAGCTCAATGTGAATGAGGATCAATCTAGCTAGTCAAAATGAAGACACCTTGAGTGTGAAAGGAGACAAGGCATGAAGATCTAGTCAAGATTGACTAAATCAAACAACGCTGTAAATAGATGAGCAAGACTAATGGAGACAATGTAATTTTGGTGGAGGAGCCTTTGCATGGAAGCAACCTCATAATGGGGTGGGACCTTTCGTGTTGAAGCTCATCAAATATATAATGGAGGGGATGGAAACCATATGAGGCATGATTGAATATTATATTGTATGTGGTTTTTTTAGACTTATTTGCATACTTTGGTTGTTTAGCTAAGTTTGCTGCAGTGTTTCGTTCAAGGGTTTTCTCATGCGGGAATTCCCCACTCTTGCTTGGAGATCTGGTTTAAGAAATCTGAGGAGAGTATTTTGTGCTAAATTTTCAACTATCTAGTGTTAGGCCAAGCATTTACCTTCAGCAACAATGTAGTCCCTTCCAGAATCTGTGTTATTTCTTAAGGTGTTGCAATGGAGGGGTTTAATCCCTGGTTTTGAGAGCTAGTTTCCCGGGAGGAGGATTGGCGTTTTTCCCGGAAAGCTAGTAGGAGAGTCTACAACCATTTATTTGCATGTTCAGCCATTTTTATGTAGAGCTTCAGCTATACAACTTGATTCATCCATATATTTGCAACATTTATTTCTTGTATATCATATCTGTCAAGAAACCCTTGTCGGGTCATCTAGGATATATGTAAAAAGAGACTAGATCTCTGTTGAGTAATCTAATAGAAGATTTGATTTGTCTCTCCATTTTATGAGTATAACCCTTCAATAACTGCATTGTCTCTTTATGCAGTAATTTATGTGTGTTGCAGTCTTGGGGTTTCATCATTTTTAAGTTGTTTTGAGCATGGGAGCCCTGTTTAACAAGGCAAAAGACATTTGTTTCTGATTTCCTTTCAGATATGGTTTATATAACGTCAGATATAATGGATTCATGGGCTGCATTTGTTTTTTATGCTTATATTTCTGAAAAATGTGTTTTCTGTGAAAGTATTTTTGTATCTCCAATTTTGGGATATTATAAGATATTCCCATTATTGTTGATTTTCCCCATTTTGGGATATTACAGTGGTATCAGAGTTGAGGTCTCGAGGTCGAGACTCGCGGAGCATGGTGGGCTATAATGTCCCGTGTGTGGGTAGGGCCTACAACCATGTGTCTGGGGTCTGCGTAATGAGGGGTATTGCACAAGGGTCCCCACCCTTAGATGCTCCGGTGGGGTTAGGCCCACCCTTAACACCCTGGGATGTCGCCCTCACTAATAGGCCAGTATTTTGGTGTAGTGTTTGGGACTTAGTGGTATCCTGGCTCAGCCTGTGTTCTTCAACCATTATGGAGTCTTCTCATGGGGAGGAAAAGATCTGTAAGAGAGATCAAAGCAAACCCTTATTGTCTGGAGGAAAGAGGTTCTCAAAACTTCTCTTTCAAACTCTGCAGGGTAGAAGCAAAGACACCAAAGAAATGAGGATGGAAAGACATAAAAGTCCCTCAACAAGATCTACAAGATCTATACATGAGGAAAGCTCTAATTCATCATCTTATGGGTGTGAGCATTCAACCACATCATCATATTTACAACGCTCTGTCAACCAATTTTTCATGAAGAAGAAGAAGAAGAAAAGAGATGTGCCAAAGAAGGAGACTCTTGGTGATTATTTGCAGGAGTATGAAGCTCAATATAAGGAGTTCAAAGATCACTTGAAATTCCAAGGGTTTTGCAAGATCAAGGAGGAAAGAAGGAGTAAGAAACATGGTGTGGGTAGATTCTTCTTATCTATTTTTGATGGATCACTTAAATGTCTAGCTAGGGCTTGGGTGAAGGAGCTAGACACCTATGTGCAACAACATCAAGTTTCAGAAAAGGAAGCCATCAAAGTAGGAGCACTACATCTTGAGGGTAAGGCTTATGCTTGGTGGTTGTTTGAATCTTTTTCCTTAAAGAATGCAAATACATCTACCTATGCAAAGTTCATTAGAAGAGTAGTGGAAAGGTTTCATGAAAAATCTTATGAAACACCTTCTATGGAGTCTATCAAACCAAATCAAACAAAACTTTTGCATGTATTGGAAGGGTCCCTAAATTCAGCTCCATTTTAGAAAACCATTAAAGGGGATGGAAATTTTCATGACATATTGCCAAGGGAAAAGTCCCCATTGCATAAAGATCTTTCTTCTCAAGAGGAAGACATGGAGATCCCTCCTTCAAAAGAATACTAAGATATAAGGTCTCTTATTGACGATGAGGCATCTTCAACTATTGAAGAAGAGGAAGAGAAGGCTGGAGATGATAATGTAGTCATGAAAAGAGCACATCTAGGACCTCATGAAGAGGAATATGGAGCACTTTCTCCAAGGAGAGAAACTCTTGAAATCTTGCAAGGAGTTCCAAAGAATATCACATATGGGGATTGTGGCACAATCCATGCGCAGCATGTGCCATCATTATCAAATGGTGAGATATTGAAGATAGAAGAAGGAAAAGAGGAGGGAAAGCACCACATGATGAGGAGAATACACCCCTCTTTATTTCAGAAGGTTGATGCACAAACAAGGAAAGAGGATCTTTGCAAGGAAGGCAAGGAAAAATCTATCCACACACATACACATCCTTCTCTATGCCTTGATGTCTCTTTACATGGAGGCATTCCACCGAGGAGACCTCCTGATGGGAGGAAAACTAGTGTGTTTTCTCAACTATGGGAAGCATTTGCATACTTGGCTAAGGAAGGAGCTTTGGGAGAAACTAGCATAGCGCAGAGAATCTTCCAAGGATTCAAAGGAGAGATAAGCAATTTTCTAAAATGGACATTTCTATCCATGGAAAATTTTAGGGGCGAATTTTAGCCCAAAGGCGAATTTTAAGGGATTTTAAATTTTAATAGGGCGAATTTTTTATATAAAACCCATTTTCTATAGTTTTATAAAATTAGCCCAATAATTATTTTAAAAATAATTAATTATTATATATTAGCCCACCAAAAAAATGCACATAAAACTGAAACAATGGTATTCGCCCTCGATTTTCTTTGGTTGGAGCAGATTTCAATGGCATTCGCCTGGATTTATAGGGTCGGAGGGAGGGAATGGAGTGATTTGCCCCATTTTTTCACTGGTTCGCCAGGGTGGTTGGGGCTTGGAAGAGGCGTGGAAGTTGAATGTTGGCCCTTGGATGTGCATAGGCTCGCCGATATTCTTGCTGGCTGAGCGAGGGTATGGCAGATACCATCCCAAATAGAAAGCCCTAGAGCAGTCAGTTTAGTTAATTAGCCCTAGAAGCCCAGAAACCCAATATAATTGCATAGGTACAGAGATTCAACAAAGTTCTGCAGTGTCACATGTTAGCCTATAAGACATGGATTTCACAACATACCTTAAATTCCTGTTTATTCTCACGGGATCCTTGCTGCTAGTGCTTTTTGTTAGGACTTGGGTTTGTTTGCCTTCTCAGGCAAAGGTTGAACAGGATTACTCTGAGTATGGGTCCTGGTGCACCTTATGGAGGTAATAAATGTTCTTATAAAGACTAGACTTAATATGAATACATCTCATGCTTGGTTGTCCATATATCTCCTTCCAATCTCCATAAACGAAGTTAAAATGGGTAAAATTAGGTCGCTGCTTGGTACTCAGTGACAAGCTCCTTTGCATTTAGATGTGTGCTTGGCACTTGTATAAACGTTGGAAAAAATTGATGCTTTTGTTTGCACTGGTATATTGTTTCCTTGGTGGGTAAGATTAGGTCACTGCTTGGTACTCATTGACAATCTCCTTGGCATTTAGATGTTTGCTTGGCACTTGTATAAACGTAGAAAAAAAGATGATGTTTTTGTTTGCACTGGTATATTGTTTCCTTGGCACATGTATAAACCTTGAAAAAGTTTCTTGCTTCTGTTTGCACTGGCATATTGTTTGTATTTCTAATTTTTGAAATCTATTGTGTGACAGATTCGAGAAGTCAGACCAAAGGTTACCTTAGTAGCCCGCATGGCAGCATCTGTTGCAAACTATGATTATATTGTGGATTGGGAATTCCAGACTGATGGCTTTATCCGAATTAAGGTAGGAAACTCTGAAATATTTCCTTGAGAAAGCAACTTGTCAAGTTATTTTTACTCAAGCGCAGATTAGAAGGGCTAAGCTTTTGACCATTTTATTTGGCACACAGGTTGGACTAAGTGGGATCTTGATGATCAAAGGTACAAAATATGAGAATGTCAACCAGATCAGATCCGAGGATGAGATTCATGGGACTTTGCTTGCTCAGAATACAATTGGTGTCATCCATGACCATTATATTACTTTCTACCTGGACATGGATGTTGATGGTACAGATAATTCCTTTGTTCAGGTCAAGATGGCCAAGAAAATGGTGAAGAATGGACAAACTCCAAGAAAAAGTTTTTGGAAAGCAGAGAGACACATAGCAAAAACAGAGAAGGATGCCCAAATTAAGCTGAGAATCTAGGGTTTAAGTATCTACTAAGCATTACCAATAAAATGAAGTGAATGGAATGATATCCAATGTTGCAGTTACAGGATCAAAGACATTTTAGTTGGGATTATATATGGTAGGAGCAACAAATTCCTAGCTCTCAAAATTTGCACATGTTTCAATCCTGTCTATCTGAAAAGCCTAACAATGTTGTTGTGACATTTTCTTGCAATATTAGTGCACTTGTTGACATTCTCAGATGGATTGTTACACTATTCTATAAAGAAATCAACACATGAAGGTACGAAACTAGGGCTGCGAGTTGACACTGCTGTCTATTGTCATTCTCAAGACGGTTTAGTGCTAACTGCATTTGGGCTAAGATTATCCCTGTAGCAATGCTTGAGCCTTGAACTTATATAACATTAATACCAGTTAACTAGTGCAGGGTACAAAAATTGGGCTGCGAGTTGACATTGCTGTCTATTGTCGTTCTTCGGACGGTTTAGTGCTAACTACATTTGGGCTAAGATTATCCCTGTAGCAGTGCTTGAGCCTTGAACGTATATAACATTAATACCAGTTATAACTGAATATGGGCTGGGACTGTACTTATCTGTGGATATTTATTTTAAATTTGATTTCAGATGTTTAATACTGTGCTTTTTTCAATCTCTTTATTTTTGGATTTTGTTCCTTCATTTCATTACACTTCAGCTATACCCAAGTTAGAGATGCCTAAGGCATTCCTTTTGATGTAGGGCTATTTGTTGGTGTTTTGACTGTTTCTTTGACCACTTCTCTTCTTGTACACATGTTTATACACTTTATTTCTTATTTACTTTCAATCTCTTATAACCACATTCAAGGTCCAGAAATAAATTTTCATGTTCAATAATACATTTTGTTAAATACATCGGGCCAGAATCTGGTTTTTGCAAGAAAAAATCTCCTGCTAGAACAAAAGAACTCAATAGTTTCCATGTCAAAAGTTTCGGTTTGATGTGATTCTTCCTCTCAAGAAGTTGAAACTTGTTTCTACAGTTATCTCAATGGATACCTGTGGCATGCTATGATGTTTCTTTGACATGTATTGGATCTAATATGAGAGAGACCTTAACAAAATCAATATAGAGTAATGCAGTTGCAATGAATTTTCTCCATGGTTAAAAAGTCTTGTATATTTGTAGTTTCTTCTACAAACTTGGTACTAGGCAACATATTCTTTCCCATCTTTTATTACAATGATGTTTAGTATGTGAAGTTAGCCCTCAACTACATTGTTGCATAATAAATTTGCAAGGAATACATTTTTTTATGAATCAGTTGTAAGAGTTGAACCTTGTTGGGGAATGCCCCATCCTTAACCCGATTGTAGAGATGGGTCCTCAGAGGGCCAGCCACAAAGTGACTTTGTGACTGGGCTTTGTGATGACGTGAATCTACCATCAGGTTGAGGATGGCCATTGGGGAAGTAATGTGGCCATCCCAGGGTAGTTGGAGAAGACAATGAGTTTAGCTACAATCATCGCTTTTGTGAACATTATGTGGAGAATAATAGGTCACGAAGGCAACCAGCCATGATATTGTTACTATACACAGATATCAATCTCTGTAACTCATCGGTTTCCTTAAAGAAGCAACAGCCCCAAAAGGTTCCTCCATTTTTAACATTATTTTGTTCTATTTTCTTCTATAGTGAACTTTCAAGGCTTCCAAGATGGGTTTTGCTGTGATTGTGGATTTATGGCTGATTTGGATATCAATCGATGCCTAACAATCAATTGATATCTTTTTATGTACGCAAGAAAGAGTTAGGTTCTTCTTTTTGATACAGGGAAAATTGTCATAGAACTGAAAAGTGATAATAAGGGGTAAAGCTTTGTCCAGGGAAAATTGTCATAGAACTGCAAAGTGATAATAAGGGGTAAAGCTTTGTCCAGTAACTACTTCCTTGCTTGTTTAACCAGTAATGCTGGCTCAACGTGGCTGGATCCCATTCATATAGATGAATGGAGGTGTGAGATAAATGGGTAAGAGGAGTAAATAATGAGGTTCTTTAATGGGGATGATAAATGTATTTTTGTCAATTAGGTTTTGAGGTGAGCAGTCATTGTAAGCATGGATCATAATCATACTAGTGTATAATAGATCATGGATAACCAGAATTCAGTTTGGATTTATACACCCATTGTTAATTTACAGGATATCCTATATATTTGTATTACCATATTGCCTTCCAAACTTTTCATATATCCCTCCTAGATGATAAATACGCTGACATGAAGGAATGTATGACAAATTTAGCTTTCAAGTTCAATATCCAGTGCCTTACATTAGAAGTACTCCAATGTAGCAATAGGGAAATATATCACTGTTATGCATTTGAGATTTTGGTCTTGTCGTAAAATTCATCACCTATGCTTAATATTCAACAGTTACATTTTTACCTTACAAATATAGAAAAATTCATATTAAGCCTACAATTAATACCAAGAAAGTAGAGCATTTTTAGGAGAAATGTTTCTGAATGTGACCAATCTTGAAAAAGAAAGCCTATAATGTAGACCAATCTTGAAAAAGAAAGCCATCCTTCCTTCTTGATGAGCTTTCCTTATATGGTTCTTCAAAGGAATTGTTCTTCAAAACCCTTATATGGTTCTTCAAGATGATGCAAAAATGAATAACTCTATCAGTTCAAGTCAAAACAACCCAATTTTTGATGTGAAAGAACCAATGGTGAATGTAAAGGATGTAGATTATTTGGTACTGGGATGCAATACCAATTCCAAAGGTTGTTCAGAACATCCTTTGGATGATGTTAATACTAGGGCGTTTTCAACATAACCTGAAGATGGTGTCACTGACCCAGAACTGGTGGATGATCATGATCCGAGAGGCTTCTCAGAAGAATCAAATCTTAATACCATAGTTTCTCCAGAAGAGCTTACTTATGGCATTAATTCAATGCATGTCTCAAAAGCACCTGTGGATCCTGTTGATGTAGTAGTCTTGTCAGAAGAGCAGGCTAACATTGTAGGTCCATTGCAAGTTAACAATGTCCCTTCCCTTATAAAACGAAATATTTCAATATTGAATACGGAAGCGCACAAGACAATGTCAAATAGACACACAGGAAACATTGATTTCAGAGTGAATGAAAACTCTTCCAGGGACCTTCCTGTACCAATAGATAGCTGTACAGATATTGCTGTCACAAATAAAGCTGCAGCATTTCTGTAAATTTCCAGTTCCCTATCCTTGAAGTTAGCGAGAGAATGTGAAGGAGAATCACATTCTATTTCTATGATGCCCAATTCAGAAACTGTTAGTCAAGTCTCTGAATTTCATGAGAGGCGTGATAATGTATATTTGGATACTATAAATGTCGGGTGCTTAGATCCAAATCAACAAGATGAGGATTTGTGTGGTGAGGCTGGAATTCAGCAAAATGAATCACCTGGAAATAAAGAGACAGCTCTGGAAAATGCAGTTGAGTCAGTTGATTCTAAAATAGGCATATGGATTTTTAGTCCATATAATCTTCCTGGAAGTACACATTGAGACAATCTAAGTATTTTTTTTCCCTCTTGTTGATGCCTTTCTTGCTCATGTTATATTTCTTGCATGCATTCCTTGTATATGTGGCCAAATTATGGAAATATGTCTCTTTCATAAAGTGCTTTTCGTTGTACATATCTTGTTTCCTGTTTTTTTGCATGGTTTTGTTTGGACTGAGAAATTCAATCCACTTGCAGTATCTGTTCTTTGAGGTAAGTATACTTTCTCTATTATTAAGTAACCTTTATGTAGTATCGGCAATGCTTTAGATTTAGTGATCAAGAAAACACTTGTATTAGAATTTCTAGTCGTCCTATGTTAAATAACATCATCTTCTGCTAGCTGTGGTCAAGTTTCTCAACTTTAATAATGTTACGAGTTAATACAGGAGCTAAAATTTTAATCCCTGTAAGTATGCTTAAAACACTTATGTATCTTCATTACCATGTTTCCTAGTATGGCCTTCTTGTAGTCACTAACCTACATTTCAGTTAACCCATTTTGAGTATTCATATGAGGTTCCTTCGAAAAATTCCAGTATGATAGTTTTGCTTGAAGTATTGAGAGTTTGATACCCGCTAAAATCTATAGATGGTATTTAGAATGTGATGAACAGACCATGGAACCATGAAATTCAACTATTAACGATTTTTCTTGAGCATCTGTGCTACTGGTTATGGCTTAAAACTATTTTTTAGTTGGGGTCTGATAATTCTTTTAGCATGACTAGTAAGCTATCCTCTTAAGCCACAATAATTACATTCTTGTTTTCTTTGTTGTGACACACATCCATCCGTTGCTTATGTGTGCTTGCATAATGAATCTTGACACTGAAGAAATTACTTTTAGGGTGAACCTTTTTAGTTTTTTCCTGGTTATTGGTGGTTTTGAATCACTTGACAGTCGATAACATGTTGAGTGAGCTTCTTCATGCATAAATTGAATAACTTCTAGATGAAGTTGATCATGCAGCAACATTAAGTCAATGACCTCATACAAGGCATTGCAATTTCACCATTTATTCATTCCACTATTGTTAGTCTAATTTTCCAAATTTTGAAGAAAATTAAGTTTATTTTTCCATGACTCCAGACATTCAACTTTTTTATACCTTTATTCAACAATACATTCTATTTTCTAAATGATATTGTGGAAGCTAGTGGATGGAGTGGATCTGCAACTGCCTAATGTTATGAGATACTAATGTTGTTACTCAACATCATATCGGAGTCATTTATGAAAAATTCATTGGTTAATAAATTTGTGTTCCAGTTTTTGGAAAGTTCTGGTAAGTTTACATTATCGCACATTTCCTTCTTTAGTGTGATTCCTTAGTTGTTTTGAGGGAGCTTTGAATTTGTATATGTAATTTGCTACTACCCTACTTACACTAGTGATTATCACCTTATATTTTTAATATTTTGGGATGTATTTATTGCCTAGAGTTGAATTGTTATGTAAACTTGCATTGAACACATTTACTGCTACTTATATATGCCTTGTTATTGGTAATGATTTTTACATTTCTTGATTATATCTTGTTTTCGTAATTATTTACATTTTGAATTGTAAAATTGGCTTAAGATATGATCTTTCATCTACACTGTGATTCCCTGTTGTTACAACAAAACCTAGCACCCGAAAAAAGTATAAAGTCTCAATCACGATGGTGTTAGTTTTTTACAATGCAAGAATATTACCTACTCACTTTGAGTAGCTTTTCCTTTCTCTTTTGGTTGGCTCTTCTTCAACTCAATGGGGCATCCCTAAAAGGTAGGATTGCTAGGCTATAGAATGGGGGCACAAGGTGATTTAATAAGATGAGTGGTGGTTGTAGTGTATGAAATAGGATGAAGAAACAAAAATGGACAAAAGCAAGGAATGAATGAGAAGGAAGGAAATTGGTGCCTATCAGTTATGGGCTAATGGAGCCATAAGGCATTTGGATAAATGAGAGAACTTGTGTGTCACAAACAACTACTTTGAAGCAGGTCATATGGTAGAAGATTTTTGTTTACCATTTTCTACCAATTAGTAGATGAAGAAACAATTTGATACATTCATCTTTAAGGTGTGTACTTGAGATGAAAAGGGCCTAATGTATGCATTTGATCCTTATGTGTTCGCTGGAAATGTGTTGTAGAAAAGAAGTCTTCAAGGGCTAAATTGATACTGTTCATAAGGTGTTGTTTTATGGCTGTAGTATGCTTCAAAATATTCAACATAGTTGATAGAAGAAAGGGAAACAAGTGTAGAAATAGATAGCCAATGTTAGGGTATCTATGGTATTCCTGTTCTAATTATGCAATATTTCTTGTTCACAGTTATGGTACACATTAGCCAAGACACTGTCAGAAATGGCTGCATGGGTGTTGGCCATGGACAGAGGGTTGAATATGGTGACAATCAACGCATCTCTGATTGTGGGACCTGGTATCACATACAAAAGCTCAGGATCTACCATTGCATATCTTAAAGGTGAGGGTGAGAGATCTGCATACCAAATAGACTCTGTTCTAGAACGTACAAATATGGTATAGTAATCCCTTGGAGAGGATCTAATCTATTGGTATAGTAATCCCAATACCGTATCAGGTGTGGCAAACCGAGCATGTTTGGAAACCAAAGCTTCAGGAAACCAAACTTTGGATCAATGTGTCTTCTATCAGCATCTTTGGAACATGGACCTCAACTCTGCCCTTTGGCTCTGGATTTGGTTCTAGCTATCCAACTCTATTTCCTGGCTTCACTTGTTTCTATAGTGCGAAAATAGTTAAATTTACTATTGATTCTCAACTCCAAGCAATCTTTAGATTTGGAACTATTTAATCAAAATACATTCCCATTTTATTCAAGTCCCTTTTAGTCTCTGAATTGGCGATAATCTATCTTGGTAGCTATTGGTTCCATTATTAAACCCTCACATTTTATCAGGGAAACATTCATGGGGCAAGATCTGGATGAATAATTACCTGAGATGAAAAAATACAATCTGGTGTGAAGGATCTCATTTTTCTTGAGCTAGCTAGGTGAATATGTCATCCATAGTAGGTCAAACCATATAAGACACACGATATTTGAGATTTGAAATGTTTCTCAAAGAGTGCACCGCCATTAAAGCTCAGTCACTCAACCAAAAAATCAATGCGAAGGAGACTCCAGGAGGTATGCCCCGCCATTCTTTACTCGGCAATTAATTCCTCGTGATCACTAGCCAACTTAAGTTCGTTGAAGTATTCAGGTATGCATAGCCTTTCTTGCATTGAATCTTTAGTGGTCTCAAGCAATATGCCTGTCCTGTTCATGTCAATGCATTGACTTTAAGCTCAAAGAAATCTTAAATTCAGAATAAAGTAATTCACAATGTCTTCGGGTGGAGGTGGCCATGATACACAGCAAAAATCAACATGATCTAGAATTCAAAATAATGTGGTAGTAAAGAAGATCTCAACCGATTTTTATCTAGTGATTTAAAGCAACAATCTGCACAAATTTTTTGTAAATGACAAGTCTTTACTTTCTCCCCCTTTAGCCACTATGATCAAACCTATTATCTAAGCAGAAGCGTCGATATCAAATCAAATCAAGCGTCAGTGTTGGCTAATGCTGGGGTTCAAGGTGTTCCTGGAAGATGGTAAAAAAATTGGTTAGTAGCAGAATATCTGAACTTACAAGGAGCTTTTTTTGTTGAATATACTCCCTATAGCTCATTACTATGTCACAATTTTATTTCTTTACAGATTTCAGGGGATGAAATAGTATGCTTTTGGAATAAGGCCACAAGTATCCTTACATAAAAATTAGGTTATGAGGCTTTATCCTACATGGATTTGCTGCAAGAAAGACATTGATGGTAGGTAAGCATCTGGAAGATTTCTTAAATTAGAACCTTCTCCTCATTATCTCTATCAAACAAAATTCTGACCTGCGACAATGGACAAAAGTGCTATTGGCAGGGACCAAATCGCTGTATTTTCTGCAAATGTTAAGGTAAATTTGTGGATCACCTCTTTATTACGTGTTCATATGTTATTTCTGTATGGCAAGATGTTCTCCAATCTTTAAATTGCCGAGGACAATTTAATTCTGGGTCCCTACTTTAGGGTCTTGAGACATGGTTTGCACACACTCAATTTTGAGCTCTTCTTAGCTATATTATGTGGGGGTTATGGATGGTTGGAACAAGTGGACTTTTGAGGATCTGGCAGAATAAGTGGATGGTTGGAATAAGATAGAGAATCTGGCAGCGCATATAATTAGAATTTCCTATAAAGAAAGTTGCAAAGATAAAAATCCAAAGGATTTTAAGATAAATCATAATGAAGCAAGGGTTTTTGATGGAGCAAGGTATTCCAGAAGATGCGGATATGGTGTTGTTTTGTTTTTATCTCACTCGTTACTCTACCTTAAAGTTTGGAGCTGATCAAGGGTTCAAATAAGAGGATAGAACTATTTGCCTTGTAGATTTTTTTGAAGTCTTAGTTTGCTTTAGAAAATGATATCAAATATTTGTAGGTACCAGGAGTTTCAAAGTTGAAAATGGCATTGGTTTATTGAGAAGTGTCAAATCAGATCTTTGCAACTACCAGGAGTTTAAAAGTTGAAAATTGCATTGGTTTAATGAGAAGTGACAAATCACTAATTTAGTGTTGTCTCCTTTGCTTCATAGAATTAGAGAGACAGGTTTCACTCTTTGGTCCATTGCAACATCTGTATAGAGAATTTAACAAATCAGCCAATGGACTCTCAAAAAAAATTATGGCACAGCAAAAAGGTTTTCTCTTGTTCAAGGAGTTCAAGGGGGAAGCAAGCTTCCCAGTGAGATATAAAATCCTCTATTGACTTAGAAGAACAATGGGAGGTGCTCTAGTTGACTTGTAACTCTTGTTGTCATGTATAGTGTATACCAATTGCAGAAGATGGATGTGGTATGTATTTGGGGTAAATCTAATGGTTAAGTTCCAATGTATTTAGACTAGTAGTTTTGTATGAAAGCGCAGACTTTTTCATGCATATTTTGCTTTCACACTTGAAATAGAAAACACAGTTTTTTCTTGGAAAAAAAATGTGTGTAAAAGACTAAAGATGTAAACAACTCAAAGATTTAGAATCCATGAAGGGGGCGTATGAAATAAATAATTCATACTTTTGATATTTGATATTTGATAGTGAAATTATAATATGCTTTTTTTTTCTTTTGTAAGTAAGCGAGAGTTGTATTATATTATAAAATTCTGAAGATTACATTTGACTTCAAATGTGCTCGGTTTGCCACACCTCATACCGTTCCCTAACAGGTACAGAGAAATTAATTATTGTTCAGTTATTGAAATCACTGAAGATTATGTATCTTCAAGATTTAAATTGGGTTGCTTACCTAATGATATTTTTTCTTTAGCTATTATGTCACAATGAAATTAATCATACATAGATACTCTCCAAATATAATCATGAATTCATTATTTATTTGATTTTTTTCATAATTTTCTAACAGATTTGAAAAACCAACGGTCTACCAACATCGTCTGAATAATAAGAAGCTGGCTGGATTGATGGTTGGATATGGAAACTGTGCAACCCTAAGCAGCGAACTGTAAGGGAAGGGGGGGTTTCCCATGTTACAGCTTAACAACAACCATGAATGAGGGGCACAAGAAAACTTGGTGAGTTTACATGTTCAAACTATATCCATTTTTGTACATACTGTAATGTAATTTTCACTTCAAGGTTTGGATAGTTGGCAATAAGTCGATTTCCATAACGACCAACATTAAAATTTTAGCCGGTGACTAAGGCTCCCTACCATATGCAGTTTTTTTCATTAATTTCTGATGTAAAATCAATTTCTTGATTTCTGGCAAGGACAAGTGCAAGTAAGTTGTTGATGGGTTGTTTGGTGTGTGAATAAAAAGTGGGATACCCCACACTTTGGAATTGTTTTATCATTATTAAAGTTCCTCCTTTTGTTTTACCATTATGGGAAGTTGCACTTTCTCTTATCCTGAGTTGTGTTATGAATGGAATGAGAAGTTACACTTTCTCTTATCCTGAACTGTTTTATGAGTGGAGTGCATAATGTTCGTTTGATGGTATTTTTATATATTGGGATGTTGAATTCTTTAATTACAAGATAAAAAATTGAATACTACTTTGCCTAGTCAAACTTTTATTTTTAAATTTTTTAGTCAAGAACCGTCGCCGGTCAAACTTGTGAGAGGCCTGGATTGTGTAATAGTTGTGTAACTGCCGGTGCCTGTTGGTGATTATATGCATGGAGGAGAGTCGACCTCCATTGTTGCATTGGATTGTGGAGGGATGAGTTGAGCTTCATGAATTTATGATACCACCCCCTCAAATTCCCTGATCCATTCCCACGAGCAAATCCTGCCATGATCTGAGTCGGTTTGGATGTGCGTAGCAGATAGTGAGGCACAACTGTCGGTTTGGAGGTGTGTTGGGATTGTCGTATTGACCCTGTTCATTAGTTATTGGCGTTTTAATTTTTGTTTGACTTGTTTTTCTCATTGAAGAAATCGGCAGAGACATGGGCCTTTGTGTTGGAGGATTGTTGAAACAAAATGATCTGCAAAGATCCCAATTTGTTGAAACTCCTCTCCAACCTCAATATCAGTGCTAGTAGTAGCATGAGCAAGAACACTACGCTTAGCAGAACTAGAAGAACGCATTTTCCAAACTGCACGAGAACTACTTCCCTCATGAGTCACCATGTGCCATGCTTGGTCTTGGTGGTTCTCTTCCTTCTACTCCTGGTTCAAATACCATATCTTCATTGGAACCAACAACCCGAACTCCACTAGACAACGATTCACCATTTTGTAGTAGTGATTCGCCATTTGTACTGGTGATTCGCCATGTTTTTACAAGGTAATATAATCTCGTGAGAGATTCGCCAAAAAATTATATATACATATTATATTATTAATAAAATCGCCTTCCATTTTTCCTATGTATCAAGGGGATTGGCCTATTTATTATATATATAAATTTAGGGGGTTCTTAAAATTTTCCCTGTTTCTATCTCCCACTTAGCTATTTGCGCTGAAAGAAGGAAATTCGGAAATATATGATGGCATAGACATGATGTCATGGGGAAACTCCATATCTTTGGAAAAACCAATAATATTTCCACTCACAAAAGAGATTTCTGAACATGACAAGAGGATATAAACACTCTTGCATGCATGGGCCAAGAGGAAGTTTTGGAAGACAAGGAATTTCCAAGGGGAGGTTGACTTCCATCTACTTCAATCTTGTCAGGAGCAAGATCAACTGCAAAGGAGGCAGCAAAAGGGAGTTGATAGTACTCCAACATGTGACTTTGACATCAAGCATGTCAAAGAGGAGAGCCATGATATGACAGGGGCTGCATTTCAGATTTCTACAGCACTGTCATTGTTGGCGAGCCAAGGTCCTTATTGGGATTCCCAACTCTTGATAGAATTATCCAAGGACCTTTTCACATGTAAGGTTCTTGATGGGAAAGTGATGGATGGGAGGTATAAAGTAGTTGAGGGATTCATTTATTCCCATGATCAGATCTATTTGGCTAGAGACTCCAAGCTCAAGGAGAAACTACTTAATGCAACCTATGATATCTTTCTTTCAAAACCCACTGATTTCATTAAAGCATATCATACTATCTTAGATGGATTCATGTGGGAAAACTTCAACGAAGAGGTGCACTCTCATATGAGGAAGTTCATTAATCATTTGCTGGTTGAGGGGGAACATAGATCTTGGGAAGATTTATCATTACCACCTCCTTATTCATTGAGTGTGAGAAGGAGCTCATCCATGAGATACCTTGCTGATTTAAAATAAGTGAATGATAAACATTGTATTGTTTGGCATCATGATATATTTGTTATATACTTGCATTTTCTTAACACTCATGTGCAGGTCTTGGCTCCAAGAGGGGGCATTTTTTCTTATGGGCTTCATGAGCCACTTTGGGCCATGAACAATGGTGATGTTGGTCATTCCTTGGGAGATCTTGGAGAGATGATATACTCTTCATGGTGTGAATCATTAACACCAACCATCATACACCTTCTCCAAGCATGCAAGAAGGATGGGGCAGCAAACAAGTGTTGGGGAAAACACTTGTCATATCATATTATATGGTAGTTAGGAGTAAAATTGCGCTGGTTGCACATGAGGGACCATTTTCCTTCTCCTTTATTGCATAGGGAAGCTAGAATGACCTTAATTATGATCCCATATGCTGAAGATGTTCTTATCTTTGTTGGAACATGGCTGGAGGAGAGACACATTTGTTGGATGTGTCCTTGGGGAAAGAAATTTCCTACATTTTTTGCACTACATGTTCTAAGGGGAGCATGGGAAACTATATGGCCACTATAGTAGATCACTTGTTTCTTTATGAGGTGGACCATATGATTGATTGGAACACTTGGGACATGCCTCTCATGACAAATTGGGAGGAGCTTTACTATGAATTACCAAGTTGGGAGGTGATTCATTTCATTTGGATGATGGCATGGAGGTGGGAGTCCTTCATTGATGATGAAATTCCCCATGATTGTCATCACTTCTATCTTGAGGAGGCCATTGATCAACAATAAGGTTTCCATATAGACCTTATTTTATTTCATGATGAGAGCCATTTGGTTTATCCAACAAAGGCCAACTTGCACACTTGGGAGGAACCATTGGGAGACAGAATTATTGCAGAAAATCTGAAGCAATGGTGGAGACTATTGAATGAGGAGGCCACAAGAGGAGGAGGGGATATTTTGCAGCACCCTTGCAGTTGCTTGAGGAAAATAAAAATTTGGGAGGGGAAGACTGTAATATTCCTAAATTAGCATGCAGCTAATAGGAATATTCATTTTGCTTTTAAAAATCTAGTTAGATGAATAAATGGGCAAGGAGGCTCATAAGATTGCTCAAGTAGAAATAAAATCCCTCATAATGTGAAAAGGGATCATGTAATAAGTAGATCAAGCATCCACATGTGTGAACAGGGTCTTAAATGTGTGGAAAAAGTCAATTTTGACCAATTCAAAAACATTTTATATCAAGAGTGGATCCTAAATAAAGACAGCTCAATGTGAATGAAGATCAATATAGCTAGTCAAAATGAAGACACCTTAAGTGTGAAAGGAGACAAGGCATGAAGATCTAGTCAATATTGACTAAATCAAACAGTTTTTTAAATAGATGAGCAAGACTAATGGAGACAACATAATTTTGGTGAAGGAGCCTTTGCATGGAAGCAACCTCATAATGGTGTGGGACCCTTGGTGAGGAAGCTCATCAACTATATAATGGAGGGGATGGCAACCATATGGGGCATGATTGAAGATTATATTTTATGTGGTATGTTTAGATTTCTTTGCATACGTTGGTTGTTTAACTAAGTTTGTTGCAATGTTTAGTGTAAGGGTTTTCTCATGCGGGAATTCCCCACTCTTGCTTGGAGATCTTGTTTAAGAAATATGAGGAGAGTATTTTGTGTTGCATTTTACACTATCTGGTGTTAGGCCAAGCAGTTAAATTCAAAGAAAATGCAGTCCCTTCTAGACACTGCATTATTTCTTAAGGTGTTGCAGTGGAGGGGTTTAATCCTTGGTTTTGAAAGCTAGTTTCCCAGGAGGAGGATCAACCTTTTTTCCGGAAAGCTAGTAGGAGAGTCTACAACCATTTCTTTACATGTTCAAACATTTTTATGCAAATCTTCAGCTATACAACGTGATTCAGCCATAGATCTACAACACTTATTTCGTGTATATCATTTTTGTCAAGAAACCCTTGTCGGGTCATCTTGGATCTATGTAAAAAGAGACTAGATCTCTGTTGAGTAATATAATAGAATATCTGATTTTTCTCTCCATTTTATGAGTATAACCCTCCAATAATTGTGTTGTCTCTTTATGCAATAATTTATGTGTGTTGCAGTCTTGGGGTTTCATCATTTTTAAGCTGTTTTGAGCATGGGAGGCCTACTTAACAAGGCAAAAGACATTTGTTTTTTATTTCCTTTCAGATATGGTTGACATAATGTTAGATATAATGGATTCATGAGCTGAATTTTTCTGTTGATTCTTATATTTTTGAAAAATGTGTTTTCTGTGCAAGTATTGTTGTATCTCCAATTTTGGGATATTATAAGATATTTCCATTATTGCTGATTTTCCCCATTTTGGGATATTACTTTCAACCATTCATTCCAATGTGGATGATGGATCTCATTTTGAAAAAAATTGGTATCCTCCCATTGTAGGACACAAACCTCCTCAAACAGTTGAAGAACTTTGCACTTCATGATATTATGAAGTGCACCTCCAAGGAGATTTTTCCATGAGATTCTCTTCCCATAAATGGCCCTCCAAAACCAATGAGGTTCTGGATCTGCTGCAGGTAGAAGTTTCTCTTTGAGCTGTGAGATGCTCATTTAGAAAGTGTCATATGGAAAGGAGAAAATATTCCTCATCTCCAGATGTCTACCATCTATCATCTTACCTCCATTACTTCATGAGTGAAGCTACCTTCAGAATTCTCCAAGAATAATGGGGCCCTCTCATCATCATTAATACTAAATTACAACACTGTAGATCTGCATGGTGATACATATGCTGTCTCATGGCAAGGTACAATGATTAAATCATAGCCAGCCATTGTACATAGGATCAAGCTCATCCCATCTTCTGAAACTCTACACTTCAACTCAAAGGGTTGAATGTAGCTCAACAATGATGAACTGGGATATCTTTTCATTTGTTTGTTGATTAGATCAAGGGTCTTCAATGCAATGATATGTTCTTGCTTCAAATCAACATGTTATTCTAATCCTTGGTCATGCAATGGACCTAATGGAAAGTTCGCATAAGTTTCAATAAGAGGTACTGAAACAATATGAGATGAAATTGGATGCATACCTTGGATCAACTGATACTCAAAAACATCTTGCAAGATCACAGGAGTTTCCTCTTCCAGTGCATTGATCTCTCCAACTGTTGGTAAGAGTGATGGCAGCTCTTCTATCAATGTACCTACGCTGGAATCTACCCCCTCATCCTCATGCATCTCCTGAATCATGCATGAGACTCTATATGTCAAGAGATTAAGACTATCTTGCAAAGATGCAAGTGTATCTCCTCCAGATATAAGTACTTCTGCAGCTGGTGGTGAATGTAGTGACTCTTTTTCTAGAGTGACAAGAATGACATCTTCCTTTGATTCCTTAGGAAATGTCTCTTTGTGACACATCTCTGGTTTTCTCATATCAAACTTCTTTCTCAACTTGTGAAAGAAATCTAAATATTTAGTCACCTTTGCATGCTCCATGTGACCAAACCACCAATTAGTGGCTTCACCATGAAGATGAAGTGCTGCAATATAAACAACCTCTCTTTCAGCTACAAGATGTAGCCTAAAGAATGCATCTAACTCTTTCCTCCAAGCCTTTACAGCGCTTGAGGAAGATCCATCAAATGTAGGCAAATAGAACCTATTGTGCCTCTTTCCTTTGTTGCTGATGTAGGATCTCCTTTCTTCTTTGAGTTTGAAGAATTGTTGGAGAGTTAGATTCTCCCTGAATTCTCTAGAACGTGATTTTTACTCTTCAATATATAGACTGAGAGTCTCATGAGTCTCAGGTTCCATGTTTCTTATTTCTTCATTTCTATACCATTCACCTTCTTCAAAGAAAGTGGGCATAGTATATCTATGAGGATCTATGATTCTCTGGTTTTCTTTGTTGCTGATAGGAAGTACTTGTACCTTCCTCATCCAATATTCTTCATGGATCCTTCCTTTTCCTTTCTCTCTTCATTTGAATGACCTCCTTGGAGAGCTCTTGCAGGGATCTAAAGAGAAGAGTCGAAAAATTGAAATCCTCCTTCACGATAGATCTCTTCTATCTGCTTCTTATTTTGATGCAAAAGATGAAGTGTCCACAATTTGAGCCAAATATTGTTGGGCCCAGATTAAGGTATGGTTCTCACCCTATAAATACTTCAAATTATATTTTAATTTCAAGAAAATCCCTCTTCACATTAACAAGAAGGAATAAAAAATCATGAAAATGGGAACAATTAGACTAATGATAAAAATGACAGTTTATAATAAGAAATTGACTCTTTTTTTCTTTACCTGCAAGAAATTAGGAATGCCTGAACCAATAGTGAATGGAAGCCAACCGACAGATGCAAACACAAGAAGTCCTAAAGTAGTCCCAACGACCGATAGAAGGTGAAAAGGCAGATTTGAGTCCAAGAACTCAAATGACAGCCACGCATAGCGGGCTGTCGTTTGAGATACATTCTCAAAACTCCCGAATATCACCTTTAAAAGGGAAAAGAACATAATAGGAGAGCAATACTGTAATAGATAAATCTAGAACAGTTTGTCTAATTATATTTTGTAACATTCCTGGATGTAACAGTGAGTTTTGAATAACCATATTTTGAAGTTTTCTCAATGCTGAGGCTTTTATAGGTCTGGGCCCAACCTCCGGGAGCTCCAAGCATGTTTTCATGTTTTGAATACTTACAGAATCGATACTTGTGAACTTGGTGCAGTTGTAACACATACTTCCATTTAATATAATTACAAATTTTTTTCTTTAACGAATCATTGGAAATTGTGTTCTTAGAGTAAGAAAAGTAAAATTCCGTTTATGATAATGTTTTCTTAATTTTGGTTCTTCTGTTGTCATGAAAATTGACTTCTAGGCTGTAGGAAGAATGATTTCAACGTTCTTTGTCTCCATGCATTACATTCTCCTTCTAGCATAGTAAAGCAATAAATCAATTGATTAGTGTTTCTTCATTAAGTCTTACAGAGAATTCCATTGCAAAATTACTTAATTATAGTTGTATGAGTTATTTGACCCGTTTCAGTTATATTGATGTTCATTACTACCGGCTTAGTTCTACTTAGTCATATTGTTCAGTTATACTGCTGTTTCATTAGTGCACAGCTAGTCATATTTTTCAGTTATATTGCTATTTCATTAGTGCACAGCTAGCTATTCATATTGCTCAATTATACTGTTGTTTCATTATTGCACAGCTAGTCATAATTCTAGTTATATTGCTAGCCATATAGCTGCTTCATTACTGCTTAGATCACTAGGTCGTTGATTCAATTCAATTCCATTTCTGAAGCAACTTAGTTATACTACTGTTCTACTTAATTTCATTACTGTCATTTCAATTCTTACTTGATTTATTTAGACTTTTGTTCAGTTTAATTAAGTTTTTGTTTTGTTCCAGTAGAGAAACACCAAATCCCATTACTCAACTTTAGGCTAAAGATCCATCTAAGACACCTTCTCTAAGATCAATAAGCTCCAAGAGTTAGTAATTCCTTCTTTACATTGACAAAGAGCATCCGTAGACCAGTTAACTCGCATATACTATGTTGACACTCTTGAAATAAAAAGACTTACCCCAGGTTGATAATTAAATGAAGGAACACCAGAGTTGTCACAGAAAGTCACCTCTATCTGACCCAAAATTTTTGCGTTGTTTCCGTGGAGAGTGTTGAGAGTTATCTCCTTTAATTCATTTTGTTTCCATTGTTGTGAGTAATTGGGTATTGAAAACAAAAGGTAAGAACCTGCATGCCGGTAAGCAACATGATTTCCCTTTAGCCCGCCCGCCAGCAAATTGTACAAGAACCGTAGGGTAGGTGCTCTTGTTTTATGCCTAATAAAAAGATATAAGCAACCCAAAATCAGTCGCAACCACAAACCAAAGGACCGGTGATCCTTGGGAGGACAATATACATAGACGAAATCATTAAGAGAGCTTAATCTCAGGCATCTATAGGATCGAGAACTTCTTCCATCCAAAATCCTAACATACTCCCTCGGGCAGCAGCCTCACCATCTGTAGCCTACGCCGAGATTCACAGAAAGACAGAGGGGTTTGAGTGAAGCCTGCAGACTGCCATTCATCAAAACATTGACCTTTCAAAAGAGGGAGGCTCTTGCAACTTGCAAGAAAACAGGGGAGAAACTAGTGGAGAAATTCACATAGACATACCTAAGTCCCCTGAAGAAGTAATTGAAACATAACTTCTTAGAATCCCAGATCAGGGAAGTTTTGTAAAACTCCCACTACATTCACCTTCCAAGCATATTAAAATCTCCCCTCTAGATCAAGAAATTCCTGAAGATTTCTGGCACCTCTTTGATCAAATGGAAAATAATCAAAATCAAAATCAGAGGCAGACATCAACATTGGAGTACCCCATTGTTAATCATGCTGCCAATTCCCCTATGAAAGCCATTACCTTTCATAACATCCCCACATTTCATGGATTAACCACATAATATCCTGATGAGTTCTTATTTGAATTTGATGTCTTATGTAGAGGATATGATTTCACCACCAATCCCCAGAAACTAAAATTATTTCCCTCCACCTTGAAAGGGACGGCTCTCCGCTAGTTCACGGGGTTAGGAGGGGGAACTATAAACAACTGGGACCAAATTAAGAATACTTTTCTTACCAAATACCAAGACTATTTTCGAACCCAAGACCTAAAAGATGAAATCTTTAACATGACTGCAAAAGACAACGAAACATTAAAGGAATCACTAGAAAATTTGGCGGAATTTCTGACGGCCAATTCGTCGTTATTTCGACACATAGTCGTCACAAGAGCGACAGTTTGAGGATGGGAAAAACGTGGTTTTCCATACCGTCGCAATTCCTACGCACTTAAAAAGTGTCGCACTATCGACACTTTTTCCATCTCTTCCAAACAAGCGTCGCTCTTCCGACGTTTCCCAAACCTTCGCACTTTCGACGTTTGTAAAATTTTGCACTTCTAACGAAATGTGGTCCAACGTTTTGAACGTCGCTCTTTCGACGTTTGTAATCTATCGCAATTCCGATGAAATGTGGTCTGACTTTTTGAACGTCGCTCTTCCGATGTTTGTAAACTGTCGCAATTCTGACGCAATGTGGCCCGACGTTTTGGATGTCGCTCTTCCGACGTTTGTAAACTGTCGCAATTCCGACAAAATGTGCTCTGACGTTTGGAACATCTCTCTTCCGATGTTTGTAAACTATTGCAATTCCGACGCAATGTGGTCCGATGTTTTGAACATCGCTCATCCGACGTTTTTATACTGTCGCTCTTCCGACGTTTTTAAGATGTCACAATTCCGACGCTTACAAGGCGTTGGTATACCAATGGCGGGTTCAATTTAAAAAAAAAAATGAAACTTTAAAACAAGACAGTAAATCTCCAATATTTTTTATGAATTGTGGGGATTCCAATGACCGTGAAATATTAATATAATAAACCACCCCGCAGTGCTTCGACTATAAACAATCATTTTTTTTCACAAGAGAAAAAACGTTGTTTTGAATATATTATATGAAGTAAAACAGTCCATGAAGTCATTACATTTTCACATCTGAAGATTGGAACCCAAATATCCATCCGGAAAAGTGGAAGTCCCACCCCAGAAAATGATAGAAAAATACCCCATGTCACATACAGGGACATGATATAAAACCCAATAACGGTCCACATGGAGATTATCGACAATCTGAGAAAGCATCCAAATATGCCCGAGGCATCTGTAAGAAAGTGAAATAGCAGTATGTAGAATAGTAAAGCAACAGATAGAGTACCGACGTCCATTGTTCCAAATACAAATTAAAGTACCCAAAATCCTTGAACAGAGAAAAACGCTAATCATGTGAGGAGTGTGATATGTCCAAAATATAAAAAGACCATCGGACCATATCAATAAACCAGCAACATAGACCAGCATCGCTAGTTTTGAAGGCAGAGTGATAAACATTAATCATTTTTTTTTCACAAGAGAAAAAACGTTGTTTTGAATATATTATATGAAGTAAAACAGTCCATGAAGTCATTACATTTCACATCTGAAGATTGGAACCCAAATATCCATCCAGAAAAGTGGAAGTCCCACCCCAGACAGTGATAGAAAAATACCCCATGTCACATACAGGTACTTGATATAAAACCCATTAACGGTCCACATGGAGATTATCGACAATCTGAGAAAGCATCCAAATATGCCCGAGGCATCTATAAGAAAGTGAAATAGCAGTATGTAGAATAGTAAACCAACAGATAGAGTACCGACGTCCATTGTTCCAAATACAAATTAAAGTACCCAAAATCCTGCAACAGAGAAAAACGCTAATCATGTGAGGAGTGTGATATGTCCAAAATATAAAAATACCATCATACCATATCAATAAACCAGCAACATAGACCAGCATCACTAGTTTTGAAGGCAGAGTGATAAACATTAATCATTTTTTTTTTCACAAGAGAAAAAACGTTGTTTTGAATATATTATATGAAGTAAAACAGTCCATGAAGTCATTACATTTTCACATCTGAATATTGGAACTCAAATATCCATCCGGAAAAGTGGAAGTCCCACCCCAGACAATGATAGAAAAATACCCCATGTCACATACATGGACATGATATAAAACCCAGTAACAGTCCACATGGAGATTATCGACAATCTGAGAAAGCATCCAAATATGCCCGAGGCATCTATAAGAAAGTGAAATAGCAGTATGTAGAATAGTAAAGCAACAGATAGAGTACCGACGTCCATTGTTCCAAATACAAATTAAAGTACCCAAAATCCTTGGACAGAGAAAAACGCTAATCATGTGAGGAGTGTGATATGTCCAAAATATAAAAAGACCATCAGACCATATCAATAAACCAGCATCGCTAGTTTTGAAGGTAGAGTGATAACTTGTCAACACATAAAATAGTATCATAAAGCGGATACAGGAAATGTGCAGAGACATGTACTGTTGATATACACCTCACACAAAAAGCATCCATGATAGAGAAAAAATATGTATAAACCCAGGGTCGATTGTATGTTCTGGCTCACTTGTTCCCGGAAATAAAAACCATCTGGCGAAACCTAGGGAACACCGCTTGATTCAAAGGTGGTAACCATCTGTTGCAGCAGATGTAAAGGTTTAAGCTCTTTTGTTTCCATTAGTAGCCCACTACAACATCCACCCTGTTCATAGAAAAAAGGTTCCTGTAGATATACAGAGAAAGAGTATAATACGTAGACCATATAAACATGGCTCTGTATTTCAAAAAATAGGTTTAAAATAGAAACAGGGCAACATTTTTTTGTTTCCAATTGTTATGAACATAATTCGACCGTGAAATATTAATATAATAAACCACCCCGCAGCGCTTCGACTATAAACAATCATATAAACATGGCTCTGTATTTCAAAAAACAGGTTTAAAATAGAAACAGGGCAACATTTTTTTTCTAGGTAAAGTTAATCTATTAACAGTGGGAATAAAATTACATCGAAGTCAAAAACATTTCCCAGACTCATGCCAAATTTGTCATCAAAAAATAAAAAAATTAAGAAGACTGCCCTCATATAGGGAAACCAGTCTTGAACGTTTACAGAATTCAAAAATATTGCAGAGGTCCAGCACAGTAATATAATCTAAAAGTAGCTCAATTAAGTGGGCCGTGAAGCAAGAAATACAAATTAACCAAACTACTCCTCTGGCTCCTCGACGATTCAGCACCATCCTTCGGAAGGTCCAGGATCACCAGGTGCTACCTCCACATTCATGCCACTGCTCCCCTCCTGAAGGCCTGAATGTTGGCCGAATTTTTCTAAGCTCAGACCCGCCGGACGGGTGCATTGTTCTTCCATTTAGGCCCCTCACGAAAAACCACAGTAATTGAAGTTGTGATTTGTGGGTAGTTCAGAGAGCAATTAAAGGAAAAAAGTGCAGTGCGCGTTGTGGGAGAAGGTGAAGCGGTCGTGAAATGAGGAGTAGGGGAGCCCATACGGTGGCCAGATCCTAGAACCCGACCCCACCCACTTCTAGTATCTGGATAGCGACCTACGTGATAATCACTAGACTGGGAAGATGACTCAGTTGAGGGGCTAGAGGGAGTGCACAGGGGTTGACCTCTAGTGCTCCCCCTGCGGCAACGCATCCTTTGACGCAGGCGAGGCATGGGTGTAGTCTTAGCAGTGGGCACAAGAGGAGACGAAGAAGTAGAATTCCAAGAAACAGAGGAAGACAGACAAGGAGCAGACCGAGAGATATGTAGATATGCAGCAAGGTCTAAACAACAGTTTAGCTGGCCACTTCTCCTTCTTGTCACAGTGAGCAGGCAGTGTAACCCAGCAACCGGCTCATCTGAAAAACCATAGCGAAATGCCATTTTATCGACCCGACTGCAATGCAATCGAAGGACGCCCGTCATAATTAATCTCTGATCATTAATGAGAGCCGAAGGCTGGATCATATTGGAGCATGCCGAATCACTAACAGGAGTGGAGGTCCGATCTTGAACAGTGTTAAAACTTAATGCGATTAGATGTGAAAACCTTGGAACTTAATTGAACAGCGTTAAAACTTAATGTGATTGATATGAAATCGCCACATCCATGTCCCATCGCCTTAAACGCCATCGAATGCACCCGCAGCCGGGAGCAGGGCAAGTTCTGATTGAGGACACGTGGCAGAAATTGATTGGAGCGGATCTTTGTTTGGGCCGCTCGCGTAGTGGAAATCCAGACCCGAAAAATATTAGGGCGAATTTGATAAGAAATTCGCGTCACAACTCTCCCTCCGTACGCCAGCCCAACTTCGGACCCAAAAAATATTAGGGCGGAATTCATTTGGTTTTCGCGTCACAAAATTGGCCGACGTCAGCAGGCTATTTTGGAACGCGAATTTGGTTTGAATTATGATTTATCGCCGTTTGAAGTCCGGCGGGCTCGACTTAAGAACAATTTTGTTTGATCCCATCTTATAAAATTTGTGTTGGTTTTCTTTGATAATACACATATTTATAATAAATCATGGGAATACCACACTAAACATGTGGAAAAGTTATATAAATAATTATTGAGAACAATCATTTTTATGTAAAAATATCCAAATTTGCTTTTGGGAAATAAGAATTTGAGTATTTGGTTCATATTGTTTTAAAGGAAGGAGTGAAGTTGGAGCCTCAAAAGATGCAAGCTATTACAAAATGACCTATTGCTAAGAAAATCAAGGTTCTTAGAAGATTTTTTAGACTTACATGATATTATTGATCATTTGTTAAGAATTATGCATGCATTTCAAGTCCACTCACATATCTCTTGAAGAAAATATCATTTATATGGAATGATGAGGCTACTTTTGGCATTCTCTCTTTTAATGGATGCCATGTCTTCTACACCAACATCGGTTGCACCTACTTTTGGTAAAACATTCATAGTAGAGTGTGAGGCACTAGGACAAGGAGTTTACGTAACATTAACACAATAAGGGATATCATTGGCTTTTAAAAGCAAGGAATTCAAAGAAAATATTTGGTGAAATCTACGTATGAAAAATAAATGGAAGTAATATTACATGAAATAAAAAATGGGGATAGTATATCATTGGGAGGTACTTTAAAGTCAAGATATACCATGATAGGATAAAGTATTTTTTGAAGCTATGATTTTCATTAGAAGATTAACAAAAATGAGGAGAAAAAATGCAAAGTTTTAATTTTGAGATAATCTGCAAAAAGGGTAAGGAAAATTTAGTACATGATGCTCTTTCTAAAATAGAAGAGGCCTCAAATTTATATCCAATTACATTTTCTATTCCTAGGTGGCTAGAAGAAGCTTGCCATAACGGAAAAATGACAATAGTACTAAACAAAAACTAAAATTTATAAAGGATGGGATGAACTCTATGGAGCATTGGGAGTGAAAGAGAGATATACTTTGGTGAAAATGTAGAATATTTTTATGCATGCAAGCATATTTGAATAAACAAATATTAAGGGAGTCCCATGTCTCTCTGATGGTAGGACGCAAGGTTCCTTAAAACATCTCAAAGGATCAAAAAATATATTTTTGGAAGGAATGAAGAAAGATATTCAAAATTTTGTAAGAGAAGGTCAGGTTTGCATAATAATTAAAAGAGAGATAGTAAAATATCTAGGGTTACTTCAACCATTCCACATACATATTCAAAGACTAGAAGATATATCAATAGACTTTATTACAGGGTTACTGAAATATAAATGTAAGTATTACATTTTTGTGGTCATTTATATAGACAAATTTTGTAGATTTTTTTTGTAGAGCTCAAAGTACATAAACAAAAAGCCAAGTGGCAGAAGTGTTCGTGAAAGAAATTCATAGTCTTCATGGTTTTCCTAAAGTAATAGTAAAAATAAACTTTTGGAAATAATTATTTAATATGAGTGGAGAAACACTAGCTGCCATGAGTTCTACATATCAAACACAATCAAATGGTCAAACAAAAATAGTTAACAAATGTTTTTAAGGTTATCTACAATGTTACTCTTTAGAAAAGAAATCTTAATGGATGAAGTGGGTTTTTCAAGGAAGAATGGTAATATGATACTACCTATCACACATCTACTAAAATTTCCCCATTTAAGGCCCTTTATGGATATCCAACTCCTAGTATCTCATAATTTTTGCAAGATAAGTCCAAAGTATAGGAAACAGAGTCACATATGGAAAATACTAAAGAAACTTTGAAAATTATTATGGAAAACCTTGAAATGACATGAAACATGATAAAACAACAAGGGGAACAACATTGAAGTGAAAGATAATTTGAGGAGGGTAATTGGGTATTTTTTAGATTATAGCATTATAAGCAATCTTCATTCAAGAAAAAGAAGAATAAAGAATTAGCTCAAAATTGTTATCGCCCTAAATAATTATTCATAGGATTGCACAAGTGGTATAGAAGTTATATTTTCCTTCTTCTTTCATTCATAAGGTTTTTCATGTATCTTTCCTAAAAAAGGTTTTGGGAAAAAATATGCCAATGTAAATAGAGCTTCCAAAATTAGATGAAGAATGAAAGTTGATTCTTGAACCACAAAAAGTTATAGATAAACATTATGTATCTCTTTGACATATAACCATTATGAAGTACCTAATCAAGTGGAAGAATATTTCTCTAGAAGAAGGTACATGGTAAAATGATCAATTCGTGATGAAATACCCACGGCTAAAGGGTTTGTTTGAAGTTTTGACAAAGGTTTTGTTATATGTTTTATATAACACGCGGCGGAATAGTTTTATTGTTTGTTAAGGTCCCACACAGTGATAAAATTTGAAGGGAAGGTCCGAATTTCAATTAGAAGGGAATATATCTATGTTGCCCTTCCATAATAAAAAGCTTTAAAAAAAAAACTTTTCAATTGACCACAATAAATTATTTTTACATTTCATTGTCGGAAAGACAAAACCATCAATCTTTATATTAATAAAAGACTGTTACATATACAACAATGAAGAAGGCTCCATCTTTCATTACTTAAATATCTCATTGGCAATGTCAACATAAGTCTTGAAGACACTATTATAAGAATTTGGATACATACCACTAGGATATAGGAGATTCTTATGTGTCAGATTGTGTAACGCAATTTTGACTTTGTCTCACAAGGAGCAGCAGCATGGAGGTCTGGATTTTTCTTATAAAACTTTATTATTATTATTTGAAACATTGTTTATAGATATGAATACAACAATGAAATTATGAGGATGGTGGACAATTATTCAAGCTCATGATGCCAAACCATGATGATGTAATTTTGGAATTTAACATTTTTACATGTTAAAGACAAATAGTCAAAATCACTGACAACTTAGTATGACATAATTAATAATCATTCCCTGTTCACTTTTGTTAATAGGTTTATGTCACACGATGATCTCTCTTCTTTGGCATTTACTTGTATTGAAGATCACTATTCGAGGAATAAGGAGTTATTTTCTCCAAAAATAACCCTAGCCAAACATTGACAATGCATCAAGGATATCTTTCTATGCTTCATAAGTACATATGTTCTACTTTTAAATCATGTCTTGGAAGTGGTTGTTTTGCTGGAAATTATTCACCAGTTGGTTTCATACCAAAGTCTTTTTCTCATTTTCAGCATCCAATACATGAAAAAGATAATGGTTTAAAACAACATAAATATTTGAAATTTTGCAAGAATTGTCTGGCACACTTTGAATATTATTTTTGAAGTCAAGTGCATGATGCTGTATAGGATCAAGTGTCATTTTGAATACCAAATGTTTCACAAGAAACTTCTCAACATGCTACCCTGCAGTAAGGATTAAATGACAATATTACATCAATTATTTCCATAATAAAAGTGCACCTCGGCCATAAGACTAAACAACTACAAATGTTGTAGATCTAACAAGACCACACAATCAAATGTATTCCACAAGGCCAATACTGTATGAAAAATGAAAAGGAGTTTGCAACCAAAAATACCTTGGGCAACTAATTCAATATACACCAAACCATCAGCAAAAAGGAAAACCAGCCTACTCAAAAGGCAAGCGTTTACCTCCTTTGAAAAAATTTTGAGTTTCGAAACAAGGGCCTTTATTGTCTTGTCAATGCCCCTAGTAATTTGAATGGGGTTTGCACCTGCTGCAACAACCTAAACAAAAAGGTTTCATTTCAAATTATTTTCCACAAATTTAAGATACAACCATTGTCATTTTTGTATTTCCTAACAAGCTCATAAATTTTGACAAAAGAACCAAAATTTTTTACCTGATAGCAATTTTTTCACTTAAAAAATATCTTAGACTCAATAAGACCAACCCAAAACTAAAAATCCAAACACCATAAGACCCTACAAAAATGAATAGATGATCTTAATCTAGTACTATCGAAAAAAAGTTACCTTTACACCCTCACTTATTAAACCCTGTGCTATTGAATTTTAACTTCAACTGCTGCAGCAGAAGGACGGATGCAGCAGCAAGATTTTTTTTTGGAGGTTGATTGCACGCCATCTAGAAATTTAATTCAGCATTTAAAATTCCTGCAAGTTTTTTTTGTAGACGGCCGCAGCCATATTTCTGTACAGGATTGTATTTAAACACAACAACCAACATTAACGCAATTCACCAACCAGAAATTAAACACACAGAAATTTACCCCCCAGTTTTGTAAATTCAAAAGGAGGACACGTGGAGCATTAATATTGGATCGCATGAAATTTAAGGGAATCTGAAAACCTGAAAACTGGACCTGAATTTTTTATAAGGCACATTGGATTGAGAATTCGCGTTACAAATTAGGCAGACGTCAGCATCCCATTTTGGAACGCGAATTTGGTTTGAAATTCAATCTATTCAGAATTTTGAAGTCCGACGGAAAGGGTTCTTTAATGTTTTGATAGTTTAATTTTATGTATGCTTTAATATATACATATGTTTCAAACATATTTTATATATATATCATATGCGAAATGAAATGTGGGCCATAGAATTTAGTTTTAATTTTATTTTTTTAGAAAGAGGGTTTATTATAATATGTTTTATATGTTATGGCATATAAAAATAAAAAGGACAAAAAATCTTGGTAGTTTTTTTTATAGACAGTATGTATATTTTTTATTACACAGCAGTGTGTAAAAAGTGAAAGACTGAGTGTAACTTTTTAAGTGTGTATGCACAGCAGTGCGAAAGTGAAAAACACAGCAGAGTGTTTTAGAGACAGAGTATCTTTGTTTTGAACAGACAGTGAGTTGGTTTTATGCACTGCGTTTTGTAGCAGTCATAATTTTGTAATCCCTCTCAGTGAGGAAGAAGTGTAATAGTTTTTTTTTGAGTTATTGAAGGGAATAGAAGTTTTTTTTCAAAGTATTGAAACTCTATCTCCTGTCAAAGAAATTTTCATTTTCTCTGTGTTAGAGGAAGGGATAATTATTCTCCATTCATTATTCTGGAATTTTTCAATATTCCAACATGTGTAAGAACAACAGATGTTGTGGTTCCATCCCCAGCTAAATCATTTGTCTTTGCCGCAGCTTGCCTTACCAACTTGGCCCCAATATTTTCAACTGGGTCCTCTAATTCAACCAATAAAAAGGCCAAAACCATGGCATTGAGATACATTTCATTACACTGTCAATAACAATAAAATTTGACTCAGCCATAACCCTTTCCTTTTATTGTTGTGAAAAGCTTTATGCATTACTCTAATGTGGCTAATCCATAGGCCAAGTAGACCACTGGGTAACAAATATGTTTCCTTTCACCTTTGAGTTTTCAAATTATGCCTACCAAATCTAAGACATTTAAGAGGGGGAACTAATACAAAGTTAAAAAGAAAACCAGAGCACACATCTACAAATTACCTCCTTATCTATTGTCACACCATCATTAACTATTTTCGGAGAACCATGCTTGCTCTCCAAGACAACATTTTTCCTCTCGCCCCAAGGGTGACTCCAACAAGATCAACAAGTTTGTTCACACCGCATGCAAGACAAATTGACAATGCTTTCAGTAAGTGTGCAATTGAATGCTAGAACATATGCCAAAATAAACCTCCATGGAAAATTAAAATAACACATTAAAATCGAATATAAGTGGACAAGGAAAGATCCACCGCAGTGAAGTTTCACGTGCAGGTGACCTTCCTTTAAACATAATTTTTTCTCTGACCTGCAATTTTTTTGTCACTGAGCCATCCTTGTTGAATTACAACTCCTTTTCCATAGCTCTTGTATTAACTACCTTCTCTCTGTCGCGTAATCTCAAAGTCCCTCTTCTGCTTGAGCGATTAAAGGAAATGGGTGAAAAAACTGAAAGAGAAGACAATTGTCTGACATAATTATCAAACATTGCACCCAACTTCTTCCCCTTTCCATTGTTACCCAATGAGGTAGATGTGGCAATTGTTGTCATACTGCCCAAAGCAGAGGCCATCTTCTCTTATCCTGAATATATAATTACAAGATCTTCATATTAGTATGAACCTTAAAAAACATGACTCCCATTGCTAAAAACCACTTTTAAGTTGTAACAAGCAAACTAAACAACTATCGCAACTTTTGGCAACTTCTGGAGCATTAAGAGAGAAACAACCAAAGAGAAATACAACCACAATCCTCATTTTAATGATACCGGACTATATATTTGCATTAAGATAATAGAAAGAAATCACGACTATATTAAGGCCAACACAAAACAATCTTTAACCAGTGTCTCTCGCAGCCTTCAGGTTGCCATGCTAGAGGTTGCATATTTTTAATTTAAATTCTTGACCTCTAGTGCCCATCTATGAATGCATACAATGGGATATCTACATCAAATGCTCCTTTATATCCCCAAAAACAAATTCCCTACTACAAGAGCACCAGTATTGATGGATCACCCCACACCATCCCACCCACTAGAAACGGTGAAAAAGGAAACCTGAGAAAACTTCTGAAATATCTCAAGATGAATATATGGGTGGTTCTTATGAATCAACCAACCATTCAAAACATGCTCATCAATCCAAACCATGAGTATTATGTGACGATATTCAAGCAGGCACTGAATCGTATTTCTGAAGCTATGTTAGAGAAACCCTAAACTCTCACTGAAAATAGGTAAAATGTGGCACCACTCAGAGATTGACATGTGCCAATTGGTACAAGTGGTAGAAAATTGGCATGCTCAAACAATGAGGTGATGCAGGAATGACATGAGGGAGAAAATATCATAAAAGCCCCAAATCTGGAGAACTAAAGCTCATCACCAACCTGAGATTGACAACTTTACATGATGTAACCTATGAAATCGTAAATGGAGAAATCATAGTAACAATAAAGTAACCTATGTAACAATAAAGTTGGATTCATCCCGGGAGTGGCAATGGGAGAAATCATAGTGAACAACAGGAAACATGCAGAGTTGCTTACAATCAAATAAATGAAAAAACGCATACAAAAAACCTAGATAATAATCATGAACAAGCTTAATATTGAATTATGAACTATAAAGGAACTTACAAAATGTGACATTACGAACCTGGTCAAGCGCACAAGCAAAAATATCCTGGACATGACCCTGGTTGACAAGTTGTATTGCTCATGATGCAAGAGGATTTGTACCTGCACTGCCAAGTCAATCAAACTCCATCATTATCTATACAATAAATACAAGTAATTGATGTAGTATTTTTTACTCTAAGATGCATTCTTATGATAATGTTAGAACATGTGTTGAAAATGTCAAAACATACCTGAATAAGCTCCTCTTCATTTCAAGAACAATTTATTGGAGTCGCATGAACTTGGAATAAGCCTCCCACGATCTGAAAGAGTAGCAACTAAGTCAACAGTGACTTTTTTGTTGCTACGCTGGATCGAAGGAGGTTTGCTCCAAGATTAAATCGCTCCAATAAATTATTCTCTACTAAACAGGGCCAACCACGTGAAGGTGGAAGCTCTTATGGCCCCTCCCCCCCCCCCCCTCACATCACTCTCAATTCCCCAATACCCAATCTATATTTCATTTTTTACTTTCATGAGCATAAAAAAAAATATTCAATAACTAATAAAAAAACAATTCAACAAAAAGTACACAAGGAAAAATTGCAATTAATGATTGACATAAAAATAGTATGATAAATGAGTTTTTTATATAATGCAAAAAACGTTCCAAGTATGGTAACGTTTGTCTTATAATAGTACAATATTTTACATTATAAAATTTTCTTTTTCTTCTTCCTATTTCTAAAGCTCCTAATTACATCATCAATATCATCGTGCTCTGCTCCTGTTTCGTGCCTTTCGACCCGCATTGTTGACCTAGTTGCGTAGTCACGAGGTCTGGTCTCATCCAGTGACGGGGCATCGCCTACAAAAACAGATAATATTAAATTTTAATTGTCATTTTTTAAATATCATTGAACTAGTTCGGTAATATTAATAAACAAAATTGCAATGAGATTATTTACCTAGTGCACCAGTTGTCGTCGCTGACCTAGTTGCGTAGTCACGATGTCTGGTCTCATCCAGTGACGGGGCATCGCCTACAAAAACAAATAATATTAAATTTTAATTGTCAGTTTTTAAATATCATTGAAATAGTTCGGTAATATTAATAAAAAAAATTGCAATGAGATTATTTACCTGGTGCACCAGTTGTCGCCGTTGAGACTGTTGCCCTGTCTTCCTCTCTGGTGGTAAGATCCTCAAGGGAAACATTCTCTGTCATTTAAACAAAAAACGTTATAAGGAAAACCATCAAGGTATAATTAGAAAAAATTATAAGTGGAAATTAATTACCATCATGGCCCTCACTGATAGTAGCATTGTCGGCCTGGTCCCCACTACAATGATCAGGTTGCACGTGAGGATCATCTACATCTGGCTCTAAAACTGGGTTATTTGCCTTGTCGGTAGTGCTGCTCCCCTGATTTAAACAAAGTTGTTAGACATTAAATTTATGGATGAAAACAAACATATTGAAAGGTTAATGTTTTACCTTATCAGGCATTCTGGATCTTGGGACCTGCCCCAAGCTTATGCGACGTTCAACTATGGCTTGATAGCCGAAATAGAAAGCGATATTTTTATCTTCCTCTGTAGTTTCTGTTCCGAATTCATCACCATAAATTACATATGATTGTGTATTTTTAATCATATTTGATAGGATTACAAAAACGTTGGAAGGTGATACAATTAATTATAAGATGTTTAGCTACTTAATTACAATTCTTGCGGCTAATTTCAAGTAGCCGCCCTGGCCTAGCTTGTGATGGCCCTTTTTTTCAATCCTAGCTTTGGTTTCCTTTGAGGTGTCAGGAAACCTAGCATCAAAATATTGAAGTCAGATATGACGTAGCACACTTTTATTTTAGACATAGAGAAAATTAAAGCTATTGAATTAAAGTTGCAATTTACCTTGTGGGTCCAGTTGGCATTTTTCCTTCTTTCTTTGCCCTTTTCTCTTTTATGTCATGGATGAGTGCTCTCCACTCACGCTCTGGAACTGTGAGAGGATGCTCATATCTAGGGTTAAATTGCAATTTCGTCCTATAGGTGTCCCTGGTATATTTCAAATATTTTCCAGCTACCCGAGCCACCGCTATTCTGTCAAATGTGTTGACCCCAAAAAGGGCTTCTAGATAATCTAGAAGTTCTTTTTTCAGGTTTGAATTCTGGGAATTCCACCCTGTGCGTATGGTTGGGCCAAAAATTACCAACGCATGGCTCTCCAAAAACCTGTAGAACTCATTGTTTCCAACACAGAAAAGAAAAGATATTATCATTAATTTAAAAATAAAAATCATGATAAATATGTTTTAGATAAAGTACATGAAATAGTTAAAATATTAAAATTTACCTGGGAGTTGTATGTGCTTTATAGGGACACCTTCATCGTTCACCAACAACGTGCCATTAATGGTCCCTTTGGAGCTGACGCGTGTAGCTCCAGGAAACGCAATAATGTAGTTGGCCATACCAACCTCATCATTGCCAACACGTTCAGCGGTTGGCTGGGTGTCTGCTTGGGCAGAGTGTGTTTCTTGGTTGGCACCTAAAGGAGTAGAAGGTGTACGAGAGGGTTGCTGGGCAATCTCTTGCCCTTGTGTCCCACTACCACCAACACCGGGTTCAGCAGGTGCTAGAAAATTATACATACAAAAGAAATTTTTGTTAGATTATTCAATGTAAAAATTAAAAATCAAACTATCACAATTCATCTCATGCAGAAAAAAAAAAAAAAAAATATCCTTTTGACTTTTTATTATTACCTGATATTTTTCTAGCTAGCTCGTAAGTTTTTTTATCCTCTCTTCTGTTTCAGGTGTTTGAGGCGCGTCTATCAAAGTATTAAATTTCGACCTTGCATATCATGCCTTTTTTCGCAACAAGAACACTGGAGATAGGGATGAAGAAAGCTCTTCCTCAAAGAGGGAATCATCAGGCGTACCATGGCTAGGTGTTTGCATATTTGAAAAAAATTAATATTATTTAAATTATGTAAATAAGTAAAATACCTGAAGATAGAGCAATGCTGGCACTTTACATGTTCTTCCGCTGGCCTCTTTCCGCGATCATCCCGTCTCGGGGTTGTTCCTGTACTGCCCTGATCAGTCTGCCACATTGCAATAAAATTATAAATGTAAAAACTTGAAAACACAAAATGAAAAATGAAATAATTTCTAATAAGACACCGGAAGACAGAGTTAGAGTTTCAAATATGCCTTGCATCGAATTCAGTCCTGGAAACATGTCATTGCACATTAAGGCACCCAAACAAGAGACGAGTTGACAATGAAGACCTTATTGAATATATTGTTGGAGCAACTTCTAGTAAAATTCTTGTGAAGACCTTGAGGACATTTTTGGAGAAACATTGTTGAATCTGATGGTATAGCATTGTTGGAGACGATCTTGAAGGGCCTTGAAGTGAAGCTTTTGGAGCAACTATTGAAAAATCCTTAGAGCATTTAAGTAAGGCACTTTCTATCTTCCACCACCTTTTTCCTTTCAATATCCTTTAAACGATTTTGTTGATATTTAATGTTTGAAATCACGTTATAATTCCTTCATTATATGTGTTTGGGGACTTTCCCTTTGAAATTACCCAAAAATACCCTGGCAATTTTATCTTTGGGATGCATGTCTGACCCTATTGTTCAATATTTTGATATATAGTAGTAAACATAGAGAGTTAGGGGGCTCTTGACTTGGTTTGGTTGGGCCATTAGATCCCTAAAATCTACTAGGGAGAACCCCCCTTGAGTTGGAGGAGAGCTAGCCCAAAGTGAAAAGAGGTTGGTGAGGTGACAATGGGGCTATTGAATTACACATGGTATCACACTTTAGCTTTAGGACTTTATCTTGAGAAGTGCGAGATTTTGGTATATCAATTCTCAAATTGTTTACAACACTATTGTTAAGAACTAATAAGAAGTGATGTTGAGGGGTTTTTGGGTATAAGAAACAATACCATTTAAAAACTAGGGTTCTCAGTCCTTGGCATTCCTTCAACTGGGCCTAGGGGCACACTAGAATAATTTCACACTAAACCATGCAAACTTAAAAGTAACTTAACAGATCCATAAAGTAATAATAATCATAATTCCTAATTTCCTATTGGACGATATGATGCAAATTATTCAAACATGAAGCAATGAAGAAATGCAATGGCTGAATTTCAAGATTGATGAACCAATACAAGAAGTTAGAAACTACAACTTTGATTCAATACTCTGTGTCCTAACTCCAGGAAGGAATCTAGTTTGTAGTATAGAACATGCATTGTGTATTATCAATTCTTAATTGACAACAACTAAAGGACATATACCTCATCAATTTCTTCCCATTTTGTGTTTTTATGTTATATTCCTTATAAAAGTGTCAAGTTTCTCTCAAAGTAAGCAACCACTGAATAAAATAAAAAATATTTGAGATATGATTGAGAAATGGTCATTTATTTCTTGAAAGGATCTTCATGATTTCTTTGGTTGTTTTTCATCTCAAGAAACAAGAAATGACCTAAGAAACTATCGTGATGTAACATAAGAAACAACACAGTGCAATGGCCATTTTCAAAGCCAAATGATGTCCATTGAGGACATGGCCTTTATTTGGTTCCTGTTTCATAGGAGTTTCGGGTAGAAATGGAACTTTGTTGTACCATTTCCAGTAGTAAAAAGGGAAAACCTTCTTTTTCCATTGGAAATAATTTACCTTTCCTTTTTCAAGATAATTTAAATCACAAAAAATATGAACTATACTGCACACATTCTTGGATAATGTGAAAGTGGAAAAGGAATACCCTACACAAGTGATGCACACATGTACATTTGAACACTAATATATTTTTGTAGTTGAAATGCAATGCTTTTTTTCATTTAAATGTAGGGTTTTTAAAGTAGAGAGAAATAATGGCTGCCAAATTAATAAGCGTTTCTTTGGGAAAAATTTAAATCTTGTATTGGGTGATGAAGATAATAGAGGGTATTGAATCTTGATTCTTGACATCTAGAGATAACCCTACAGCCTAACACAATCCAATGGAATTGACCAAAAAAACCCAAATAGAGTCAACCCTACTATAGGAGGAAGGGCCTGCAGTAAGAACTTACCATTTTTCAAGAGCTGAGAGCGAATGTTGTTCTGAAAGAGCTGAGGGCAAACGCTGAGGGCTAATGCAGGGCGAATGTTGTTCTGCAAGAGCTCAGGGCGAATGCTGAGGGCGAATGCTGTTCTGCAAGAGCTCAGGGCGGATGCTGAGGGCGAATGCTGTTCTGCAAGAGCTGAGGGCGAATGCTGAGGGCGAATGTTGTTCTGCAAGAGCTGAGAGCGAATGCTGAGGGAAAATGTTGTTTTGCAAGAGCTGAGGGTGAATGCTGAGGGCGAACATTAATAGATTTTTGTAGTTGAAATGCAATTCTTGTTTTCATTTAAATGTAGGGTTTTTAAAGCAGGGAGAAATAATGGCTGCCAAATTAATAAGCATTTCTTTGGGAAAAATTTAAATATTGTATTGGGTGATGAAGATAATAGAGGGTATTGAATCTTGATTCTTGACATCTAGAGAGAACCCTACAGCCTAACACAATCCAATGGAATTGACCAAAAAAACCCAAATAGAGTCAGCCCTACTATAGGAGCAAGGGCTTGCAGTAAGAACTTACCATTTTGCAAGAGCTGAGGGCGAATGCTATTCTACAAGAGCTGAGGGCGAACGCTGAGGGCGAATGCAGGGTGAATTCTATTCTGCAAGATCTCAGGGCGAATGTTGAGGGTGAATTCTGTTCTGCAAGAGCTCAGGGCAAATGCTAAGGGCGAATTCTATTCTGTAAGAGCTCAGGGCGAATGCTGTTATGCAAGAGTTGAGGGTGAATGCTGAGGGCGAATGCTATTCTGCAAGAGATGAGGGCGAATGCTGAGGGAAAATGTTGTTCTGCAAGAGCTGAGGGCGAATGTTGTTCTGCAAGAGCGGAGGGCGAATGCGCGCGTGATATCAGACGTTAATGTAGCTATTGCGACAGATATAAGTTTCGTATTTTTAATAAAATCATTTTTATGTAGCGCGCATATAAGTTTCATATTTTTATGTATCACGCATACAAGTGTCGTTATACTAACGGCGGAAAAAGCATCGCTATTGCGACGGATGCCTCCAAACGTCGCAATTGTGACACTTAGACATTTTGTCGCACTTGCGACGTTTGGAGGCAGCCATCGCAATAGCGACGCTTTGGGGCATAGTGTCGCAATTGTGACGTCTTCCTCCAAACGTCGCAATTGCGACACTTTGTATAAGTGTCGGTATTGCGACACTTTTCTATAAACGTCAGTATAGCGATGGTTTCAGGCGGGATTGAAAAAATTTGGGGAAATTTCTGACATTTGGTCAAAGCGTCGGAACCAAGTGTCGGAATTTCCCCCAGATGTAGTAGTGAATATGTAGAAAGATTTCAATACAATTTACAAAGATCCCCATATACTACATTGTCCAAGGACATTTTTAAAACCACAATGCTTAAAGGGATGAAGGAGGAATGGGTTGAATTACCTAACATAATGGGGAAAGGAGATATTTATCAGGAAGAATATGACGAGATTATCTCCTTATGTATTAGATGCTCCCGGGGTAGCTCATGCAACAAACCTATTGGGCGTGATATTAAGCGGACCAGTGGCAATGTAACTAGGGCAGGATTTGGAAATCTTTTAGAAAATTTGAAAACCGACATCTTGGGCACTTTGACTACGCAACTTGATGTTTTGAAAGAAAAAAAAAAACAAGCAATAGCCGAACAAAATCTGGCCATCTTCTGTCCAAAATGTTGGAAGAAGCATAGCCAGAGGGAGTGTACTTTAGACATGGTCCAAACATGTGCTATTTGCACTAAGGATCATGCTACGGACCAATTTACTTCACTCCCCAGGCTGAAAGCCATCTACAAAGAAGCAGAAGAAGAAACAGAACCAGTATCTTTAATGAATCAGCGTTGGCAATGGAAGGCACGACCTGGCATACCACAAGACCTACCTCAATACTTTCCATTGCCCCAGTACAACCAGCAAAACCCTGCAACAACTTGGAAGACTCAAAACCCCTTCCCAACTTGGCCAAACCAAACCTTTCCTATCGCACCCTGGCCTACATAAAATCCATCAGGAAGTAATTGGCAAAACTTCCCTAGTTCTCCCCCTTATTGGAAAAATATCCCTTATCAAAACCAATGGCCAAACACTCCTACTCAAAACAACAATTGGAACTGGAAACGACCCATGAGGATGGGAAATTTATCGACAGGAGTAGGAACCCAACAATTACCAGCTCCCTACCCTATTCAGCATAACCAACAGCATGTCATATATCCTCAATTACCAGCCAAACCCAATCCCAATCCCAATAATAGAACTGTTCAATTAATTCATATCATAGAGGATCCAAAACCCAACAACGAACAAAAATAATGTAATGAATTGAGGTTAAGATCGGGACACACCATATTTCCCGTAGAGGCCACAACTCCACCCCAAATTGAAACATCCACAGGGCCTAGCTCAACGAAAATAACAAAAACAGTTAAAGATGAGGAAACAATTGAACAACAAAGACCTGAAGATCTTAAAATAGCTCTGCCACCATTTCCTGAGAGATTAAACCTACCCAGACCTATAACCAACTCAGAATTTGACATCCTGGGGGAATTAAAAAACCTTTATGTTAAAATTCCTCTTCTCTAGGCCATCTAGGAAATTCCCATCTATGCAAAAACAATCAAGGAGTTATGTGGAAAAAATCAAGTTAGGAAAACAATGGCTGCACCTACCGTTCATGTAGTAGGAACTCTGTCTGACTTACTGTTAGGTAGAGAACAACCTGTGAAATATGAAGACCCATGAAACCCCATTGTAGCCGTACAAATTTCTGGACATTCATTTCCAAACACATTGGTTGACCTTGGGGAAGCCATTAACTTCCTAACTACATGAGCTTGTGAAAAACTAGGCATATCAGTCCTAGAACCTACAACCACACTCCTGGAATTAGCTGACAGATCTGTTATTAGACCAGAAGGTATAGTGAAAGACATTATGGTCTTAGTGGACTCATGGGAATACCCTGCTAATCTTTTAGTTATTAATCCAAAAAACAGGATGGAAGGGCACCCATTGATTCTTGGGCGGCCTTGGTTGGCCACGACAAATGCTTACATAAGCTGCCGAGCAGGCAGCATGACTATCACTAGAGGCAATTCTATAAAAAATATTATTATTTATTCGCCTGCCAAACCAAGTCTGCCCACAATAAAAATTCACAAACACCCAGATACATATTGGGAGAAAAATATCCGTCCACCTCTCACACTAGTAGAGGCTCTCGAATTTAAAGATCAAACTGAAGATGATTTGATTAGTAACATTATGAATCATCCTCCAAAACCTAAAAATTTGAAATTCCAAATGATGAAAACAATCCTCGAGCATGAAGGGAAATAAAATCCCATGACGAACTTTGAGACCCAATATAATCCCACAACCACTATTTGTAATAGTATACCTATTGAAATCAAACCAAGAAATATTTTGAATATCAACAATAGCCTGGATGACAACCAAAGGTAGAAACTTGTAAAAATCCTTAAGAAGCACCAAGGTGAATTTGCATGGGATTACCAAGACATGAAGGGCTTGGACCCATAGTTGTGCACGCATCATATCTATACTGATAGAGAGACACAACCTGTTATACAACCGCAACAAAGACTAAATCCCCATTTAAAAGAAATTGTAAAAGAAGAAATCCAAAAGATCCTAGATGTAAATTTTATTTATCCTATCTCAGAAAGAAAATGGGTCTCCCCTTTAGTGGTCATCCCTAAAACGAATGGGAAGTGGAGGATCTGCATAGATTATATAGAATTAAATAAAGCAACTCAGAAAGATCATTTCCCCCTTCCCTTTATTGACCAAGTCCTTGACACATTAGTTGGAAAACGTTTTTTTCTTTTCTTGACGGATTCAGTGGATACAATCAGATACAAATAGCCCGTGAAGATCAAGATAAGACAACCTTTACCTACCCATGAGGCACTTTCGCTTACAGATTGTTATTATGTAATGCTCCAGCAACATTTCAAAGAGCCATAATTAGCATTTTTTTTTATTTAGTAAATGAAGGATTTGAGATTTATGTGGATGATTTTACACCCTATGGGGAAGATTTTGATCAAGCACTAGAAACATTAGACAAGGTATTAGAATGATGTATTTCTACTAGATTGTGTCTAAGCAACGAAAAATTTCACATGATGATGACTGAGGGGGTAATCCTAGGCCACTACATTTTTGCAGCAGGAATACAGGTAGACCTTACTAAAATAGAGGTAATCCTTCTGTTGGCCACACCCTATACACAAACAGAGGTATGCAGTTTCCTAGGATATGCAAGATATTATCGTATATTTATAAAAAAAATTCTCATAGATAGCTGCACCTCTGTATGCTTTAACTGGAAGTGTTGAATTTCAGTGGACTGAAAAATGTGACACAACTTTTACATAATTAAAGAAGCTGGTCTCCACAACACCAATCTTGCGAGGTCCTGACTGGAAAATACCCTTTCATATCTCTTCTGATGCATCTGATACAGCAATAGGAGTAGTCCTTGGCCAAGAAGAAGACTGAAAACCATATGCTATTTATTATATTAGCAAAAATCTTACTCCCGCCGAACTAAACTACACAGTAACCGAGAAAGAGTTCCTGGCTATAATTTATTCTATCAATAAATTTAGGCACTACATAATGAGATATCAAGTATTCCTGTACACTGACCACTTTGCTATCTGATATTTAGTGAATAAACCTATCGCAAATGGAAGAATAACTCACTGGATACTATTATTACAGGAATTCGATATAACAATCAGAGACCGTCCAGGGAAGGAAAACGTAGTTGCTGACTTTTTATCGAGAGTCCCCAAAACATATGGCACATTAACAATCAACAATAAATTTCCTGACGAACACCTATTTTCTGTAGCAGTCAATACACCGTGGTACGCAAATGTTGCAAATTATCTGGCAGTTGGGAAGCTACCAAAACATTTGAAGGCAAAAGAACAGAAGTTGATTGTACAGCGCAGTTCACGATTCTCTTGGATTGAAGGATACATATTTCATACACGGGCTGATATGCATATACACCGATGCATAAGGGAAGAATAAATCCATGACATCTTACGCACCTGTCACGATGAACCCTACGGTGGTCACTTCGCAGACTGACGGATGGGGCATAAAGTGCTACAATTAGGATATTTTTGGCCTACGATTTTTAAAGATGCAAAGAAGCATGTTCAGGCCTGCGATAGCTTCCAAAGGATGGGTCGTCCAAGCCAAGCCGATGAAATGCCGCTACAACCACAATTGGTGGTGGAACCATTTGAACGATGGGCATTGGACTTCGTTGGGCCATTTAATCCGCCATCAAATTAGAAAGCCCACGTATTAGTTGCCACATATTATGTTACCAAATGGGTGGAAGCAGTTTTTCCAAGAGCCACGGAAGAATTGGTAATTAGGTTTCTCTTTGAACAATTTTTACGATACGACCTACCAAGGGAAGTGATAACCGATGGGGGGGCACAATTCACAGGCAATAAGATCATATATACCTTAATAAATCACCATGGCATTCACATAGTTACGTCTCCTTACCACCCGCAGGAAAACGGAAAAGTCGAAAGCACTAACAAAGTCCTAGAAGCAATCCTCACCAAGACAGTAGTAGCACACCGCCGGGACTAGGCCACTAGACTGCCAGAACTCTTCTGGGCTTATCGAACAACCTGGATAAATACCACTGGATATTCACCATATTAGCTAGTATTTGGGAGAGAACCTATCTTCCCTATTGAGTTTGAAATTAAAACACTGAGAACAACCCAGGAAGTAGGGTTGGACTTAACAGATGCTCAAACTAAAAGACTTCAACAAATAAATGAACTGGATGAAATCTGACTACTTGTCTTGCACAATGATCATTCAACAACAACGAGCCATGTGGCATGAAAACCTAATAAAAAATAAAGAATTTCAAAAAGGAGATTGGGCACTCCTATATGAGTCCAGATTCCAAGACTTTCTAGGAAAACTGCAAACAAGATGGCTTGGTCCATATGAAATTCAGGAAGTGCATAGCAATGGTACCCTCACTCTGACCATGATAGACTGATCCGGCTCAATATTTTGAGTTAACGGACATAGAGTACACCTCTATCACAAACCTCTCATGAAGCAATCTTTTTTTCAACAGGCACGAGAAGATCCCACCATCCAAGTTGTGGCGCAAGGGGGTGACAACCCCACAAACTCAAGTACATGAGAGGTTTGACACCATCACTTGTAATTATGTATATAATTGTATATTTGTCCCATTTGCAATCCATTTTTCATTATAAGATTGTGTTTTTTTCAGTTTCTTACTTTGTTGTTCAGTGTATGAACAACTGTTGTTCAATTTTTGAACAACAGCAGTTCAATCGAATTGAACAGCTTTTTGTTGAGTTTTTGTGTTTTTTTGTTCAGTTTATGAACAATTGTTGTTCGATTTTTGAACTGCAACAATTCAATCGAATTGAATAACTTTTTATTTAGTTCTTATGTTTTGTTGTTCAGTTTATGAACAACTGCTGTTCGACTTTTGAACAGCAACAGTTCAATCGAATTGAAGAGATTTTTGTTGATTTTTTATGTTTTGATGTTCAATTTATGAAAAATTGCTGTTCAATTTTGAACAGCAGCAGTTCAATTGAATTGAACAACTTTTTGTTGATTTTTTTAATTTTTTTGTTCAGTTTATGAACAACTGATGTTCAATTTTTTAACAGCAGTAGTTCAATCGACTTGAACATCTTTTTGCCGAGTTTTTAAGTTTTTTTGTTCAATTCTAGAACATATTTTGTTCAATTTATGAACGGTAGCAGTTCAATTGAATTGAATAGCCTTTTTCTGCAGTTTTAAGTTTTGTTGTTCAATTCCAGAACGGCTGCTATTCAATTTTTGAATAGCACCAGTTCAACCAAATTGAACAAATTTTTGACCATGTTTTTAATTTTTGTTGATCAAATCTAGAACAACTACTGTTCAATTCCTAAACGACAGTAGTTCAACAAAATTGAATAGATTTTTGCTGTGTTTTTAAATTTGTCATTCAATTCCAGAACAATTGTTGTTCAATTTCTAAACGACAACGGTTCAATCAAATTTTAAACAGTTTCTTTTGCCGCGTTGTTTGTGTTGTTCCATTCGAAAACAACTATTGTTCCATCTTTGAACAAGATGACTGTTACTTCAGCAAAAATACCCATTTTTTGAGCATTTTTTAGCATTTTTTGAACACCTTTGAACATTTTTAAGCATTTTTGCCAAGAAATCTTTAAATAGCTGCTTCTCAATGTCTTAAATATCCATTCTTTTATTGAATAACCTTGAGCAGGGAATGGCACTTGAAAGAGAGAAGGAAAATGGTAAAATTCCAAATATGATGTCTTGTGATACTACAATTCTTAAATAGGAAGCTGATGTTATACCACATCAACATAAAGGCTAAAAATACCCATATTTCAAATATGATATGAAACGATTCAAGACCATATAATGATATGTATTTTTGCACTATTCGAGTAGTAAGACCCTACAACATGAAGAAATGGAACAAGGGATATTAATGGTATTAGTTTTTCTACTTCTTTCACCATCCCTCACTCTTAAGGAGTCAATGAGCCTCCCTTAGCAATCATTGTGTGACATGAAAATCTCAAAAGAGGATAGGGGGTCTCATCACGAGCCAGCCTACCATGATCATAGGGATTGAACAGGTGACATTCCCATTATGGCCACCACACCAGGTTAATGACCTTCTCATCCACTAGAAGGATAGGAGGTCTCATCACGAGCAGGCCTGATCACTTTATTAAAATTCTAGTGAATGGCACTGTAATTATCTGGCTACCACACCAGCACAGTGACCTCCGAATGGATCAAATTTTTAAAAGACAAAATCAAATACTACATTTACATATCTTAAGAGAGGATAGGGGGTCTCATCACGAGCCAACCTACCATGTTCATAAGAATCTAAGCAATTGACATGCCCATTATGGCAACCACACCAGGATAATGACCTTCTTACTAACTTGAAGGACAGGAGGTCTCATCACGAGCCGACCTGATCATTTTGCTACAACTCTAGTGAATGGCACCATGATTACCTGGCCAGCACACCAGCATGGCAATCTATCCATCAAGATGATAAAGTAACTATTCTCACATAGGGATCATGGCTCATCTTTCGGGTTAAAAAGCAACCCTGTCGAGGCTATGAACGCCTGTTGGAAGCATTGGCTCTGCTTGTGGTATGAAAGAATGCTTCTTTAATAACAAAACACTATTACATACACCTTTTTTTCTATTTTATTTTACTACAAACCTATTACTCGAATTAATGACAATCATCACTTACCATAAATAATAAATAACATAGATTTGATTATATATTTCAAACTTGGGAATGACAACGCCAATCAACAATTGATTAAATCTTGCTTCTGTCACAACTTTCTAATCATACAAAGACATCATATCGTAATAATGACAATACTATTTTCTCTCACGTCGCGGCCTTCTCCGCACAAGATTCAATCATGAAAACTTTTAAATTTGATTGTTTGCTGCACATGAAGTAATTACTTAACCGTCGATCCTCCATGCGCAAAATTACCAGAATCTAACATCCCCATGATCGCATTCATCATTGGTCAAATCTCTCCAGTACCTGAGGGCGTGGGAATCCTTTTCTTAGGGGGGAGGGGCGTGATTGGCTTTGATTGGCTTTAATTTGGCAAGCAAGCGAAATCCCTACACAAATCCCGTCAGACACATCGGTAAATGATACAATTAAGGCATGGATACTCTTTATACAGAACCACAATCTCTTTTTCACCTACACACAACACCCAGAAAAAACAGGAAAGCCAGGAAGAAAGATAACCAGATGAGAAGAGCATACCAGCCATGGGCAGAGATACTCTTCGAAACAAGCCGTCGAATTTTCCAATTTCAGAGGCGGCGAGTGCCATTCTCCAGCGAGTCGGATGGCTGACATATGTGCATATATTACAAGGATACAACACAAAAATTTCAATTGAATTCCTGCAAAATCTGCAGGACAGGCAAACCAGAGTAAACGAACGAACCATACCTGTTATAGAAGAGATCATAGCAGCAGTTTTTGGAATACCAGAAAAAGGGGAGAGATGGGCAAAAAAGCATCTACGCCTGCAGGAAGCAATAGTGCTATACCAAGACCCAGAAAAACCACTAGAATGAAGGGCTAGAGGGATTGGCCCCGCTTCCTTACACCAACCATGGCAGGAGTTGGCGGTATTCATCCAAAGATTCATAACATGCGAAGGACATTCAGAAGTGGTAAACACTCAACAGCTCAAACTCTTAGCTACACTCAAACAAAAAATTTCAATTAATTTGCCTGCCTTTTTAAATTCTATATTGCATGATACCGTTGTTCAACTAAGAAAAGCTAAGAGGCCCCAAGCAGTGGTTAGTCACCAAGGCTTAATAAAGTTAATCATTATTCATGAGCTAGATAGGCAGCATCTAGCATGGCACAATTTTGTCAACGCAGAAGTGCAGGAACCAGAAGTTAAAGCCAAGGGTACTGAAACCGAGCCTCCTAGGGTAAATCCTCTAGAAATAAAAAGAAACCGAGCCTCAACATCAGAGTCAAATAGGAAAAAACGGGCCAGAACACCCCAGGGAACTTTGAACACCATAGATGGAGTAGAACCATCCTAGGTGCCCTTACAATAATTTGAGGAGGAAATGGCCCTAGTCCTAGGGAAAATAAGGACAAGCTTCGAATTAAGAAACTCATCAGAAGCAGGGGAGCAAGAAGAAATTGCTAACAAAACTGCCTCCCCTAGCAGCTGTGGTCACACTAATATCCTACCCGACCAAGAGGAACTACAAGAGAATGAAGCCCTGTCTCCCATTGATAATTATGAAGTATACAGTGAAGGATAGACATAAGAGAGATTGGAATCACAAGTTGATTCAGGTGACACTGTCCTCGTGGAACAAAGTGCACACACAGAGACAGTCCCCTTGTCACCAAGAGGCATCATCGCTCCTCCCTGTCAGGACCCTCATATTGAGGTCAATTCTGAAGAAGTAATTAGAAACACCATTCTAGACCCTATCCCTGAGAAAGAGAATTCTACTCCCCTGCCACCCGTTGAAGTAAAAACAGGTGAAGGTTCAGACATGAGAAAAACTGATAATTTAAGAAAGACCTGTAATAAATTGAATAAGCTGGTGAAGCACCTCAAGAAGCAGCTAAAAAGAGAAAGAAGGGATAGGAAGCCAAAAGCAGAAAACTCCATTGTAGGGACCCAAACAGAACCAACAAATACTACGGAATCTAGAACACAAACCAATTTGACAACCACCGCCGAAGCTGGAGTGCAGACAGAAGCAACAAACAACATCGAAACATCCACCCAAAATGAGTAGAAAGTTCTGGAGGAAAAAGGGATCCAAATAGAGGGAGTCCCTACCTATGCCGATTTAGTAGAGATAGCTACTAAACAAAGATTACAGAATGAGCTAGTGCAATTACGGCATGAACTGACACAGTACAGGAAGGAGGTAGTTCCATTACGAGAATATCAGGCACTGCAAAAGAAGTTCACTGACCTCTCTCTTACAGAAGATGAGACATTTTCCCATCTTAGAGGAGAGCATGCAAAGGTTAAAGCGGTACAAAGGTAGGTAGAGCAAGCCAAAGCGAAAATCTGTGCAATTTTCTCTCTATATGATGATGCTTTATCATGTAGGTCACCGGCAACTAACTACGCCCTATTCCTAACAGAGCGGTACCTACTTCTGAAAGTTAAAGCTATGAGAGTAGGAAAATCCACTTCCTTTAAGACTGTAGAGGAATTTTTCCAATGTTGTAATGACCAGGATGAATAGGCTCAACGCCTCTTATGTGATCTCTACATGCATAAATTATTTTTAGAAAACGACACTGACAGCAACCCTAGCCCCTTCATAGGAGATATACAACTACAAGCTTTCCTTTCATTCGCTAAAAATCAGATCAGGTGGGCCAAAGCTTACGACATCTTTCAAGAAAGAGAACATAATCTGGAACTATGGGTCAGAGGAGAGCCTATGAAACCTGTGCCACTGATCATCTGACATCAGAATTTCATGAGAAGGCCGGGTGTGAAGTCTATATTAGGACCTTTCGATAAAGATGTCATCGAAAATGCACGAGATTACTTCGAAGACATCCATGAAGCAGCCCTAGCAGCATCTAAACAATGGTGGATGGCCTCTACAAATAATGTGAAGAATAGGGAGCCATTCAATTACGGGAACTTTAAGGCTGCTGCCTCCGTATTCCGTTTATACAACAGCTTAGTCTACAGCATGGGGCCTGCCTGGCTGGGTTGCAGATACCGGAATCCCCTCCTCTGGCTTTCTCCTGAGGAGTATAATCACGACCACAAGTTTCCAGAAGGAGTCACAGGCACTGCCTTTGCACTCATAAAAATAAAATGAGGCTTTAGAGCACATAATGAGAAGCCCTACCCTGCCTATTCTTTAACACGGTTACATCTTAATCATTTGTTTGCATGAGGACATGCAACAAGGTAAGCAGGGGAGTATGTTGGGCCCAGATTAAGGTATGGTTATCACCCTGTAAATACTTCAAATTATATTTTAATTTCAAGAAAATCCCTCTTCACATTACAATAAGGAATAAAAAATCATGAAAATGGGAACAATCAGAATAATGATAAAAAGGACGGTTTATAATAAGAAATTGAATCTTTTTATCTTTACTTGCAGGAAATTATGAATGCTTGAACCAATAGCGAATGGAAGCCAACCGATGGATGCAAGCACAAGAAGTCCTAAAGCAGTCCCAACGGCTGATAGAAGGCAAACAAGCAGATTTGAGTCCAAGAACTCAAACGACAGCCATGCGTAGCAGGCTGTCGTTTGAGATACATTCTCGAAACTCCTGAAGATCACCTTTAAAAGGGCAAAGAACAGAATAGGAGATTAATCCTCTAATAGATAAATCCAGAAAAGTCTGTCTAATTATATTTTGTAGCATTCCTGGATGTAACAGAGAGTTTTGAATAACCATCTTTTGAAGTTTTCTCAGTGCTGAGGCTTCTGTAGGTCTGGGCCCAACCTCTGGGAGCTCCACGCACATTTTCATGTTTTGAATAGTTACATAATCGATACCTGTGAACTTGGTGTAGTTGTAACACATACTTCCATTTAATATAATTACAGCTCTTTTTCTTTAACAAATCACTGGAAATTGTGTTCTTAGAGTAAGAAAAGTGCAATCCCATTTATGATAATGTTTTGTTAATTCTAGTTCTGCTGCTGTCATGACAATTGACTTCTAGGCCGTAGGAAGACTGATTTCAACGTTCTTCGTCTCCACGCATTACGTTCTCCTTCTAGCATAGTAAAGCAATTAACCAATTGATCAGTGTTGCTTAATTAAGTCTTACAGATAATTCCATTGCAAAATTACTTAAATATAGTTGTATGAGTTATTTGACCCGTTTCGATTATATTGTTGTTCATTACTGTCGTCTTAGTTCTATTGTTTTTTTATTATTGCACAGCTAGTCATATTGTTCAGTTATATCGTTGTTTCATTAGTGCACAACTATTCATATTGCTCAATTATACTGTTGTTTCATTATTGCACAGCTAGTCATAATTCTAGTTATACTGCTAGCCATATAGCTACTTCATTACTGCTTATATCACTAGGTCATTGATTCAATTCAATTCCATTTCTGAAGCAACTTAGTTAGACTAATTTTTTGCTTAATTTCATTACTGTCATTTCAATTCTTTCTTGATTTATTTAGACTATTGTTCAGTTTAATTAAGTTGTTGTTTTGTTCCAGTAGAGAAACACCAAATCCCATTACTCGGCTTTAGGCTAAAGATCCATCTAAGACAACTTCTCTAAGATCAATAAGCTCCAGGAGTTAGTAATTCCTTCTTTACATTGATAAAGATCATCCGTAGACCAGTTAACTCACATATACTGTGCTGACACTCTTGAAATAAAAATACTTACCCTGGGTTGATAATTAAATGAAGGAACACTAGAGTTGTCACAAAAATTCACCTCTATCCGACCCAACAAAGATCACGCTCTAATACCACTGTAATATCCCAAAATTGGGAGAATGCAGTAATACTAAAACACAATATGAGAACTGCATCAAATTAAACAATAAATATAATTACGCATCAGAATGCACATAAATAGCTGAGCCATTTTATTATATAGGATGTGAATAGAAAGTACAATAGTGCTCAGAATATGAGGCACTCATGCCAAAGAGATGGCTTAGAATTACCCTGAAACGATCCCACAAGAGGGACTGCGTAACTACGTAACTGCTGGAAGGTAAACTGCGTTGTCGCTACTCCAAATGTTGGGACTCCAACTGCCAGAAAGATATAAAGTTATATCAAGGCAGTATGGGAGCTCCGATGATGCTAAAAATAGAGATCCGAGCTCTATGATGGATACCCAAGATAACCCAGAAAGGATTTTCCAGATCTATGAATCTAAGAAAATCACCCTCTTAGGGCTTCAAATATACATTGCTGGGTATGCAAATCTACTGCATAATCTGATGATATGATGACTGCAATGATGTACAATAAAATTTATGCAATAAAATTTATGCAATAAGGTCCGATCCCTTCACTAGATCCTTGGGCTAAAATCTCAAGATTTAGCTCCTCCACTCTCCTCCACTGATAATAGCTACTCGATGAACAACAACTTCAAAAAAAACGTTGTAAGAGAGGGAGGATTAATATCCCATTGCTAGATATGTCAATACAACTCTGGAATGATGGAAACAATAGATACAATGTGAGGAGATGATCCCTTATAGGATTTCCAGCTGAAATGCTGAAAACTTCTTTCCTCTAGTAGATCTATAGGACTGCACTTCGCAATCCTTGAGGGGACTGCTTCTGCATGGAGGTAAAATACAAGGGCCTGAATGTCGGATATTGATCTGATGCTCCTAGAAGATTGAATTTGAAGAAAAAAGTGAAGGATGGATCCTTCACCGGTTTACTAGATGGAATGCTAGAAACAACATCCTGAAGATGGCAGTAATGCCTGATGAGGAATGCAGCTTAATAGAAAACCTTCCCAGAGTAGGCACACAAGTCCCCCGTGGGTAAGGGTGGGATTTCCACTCAGAAACACCCTATGCTAAACAACACTGCAGACTTAGCTAAACAAATCAAGCATGGATAGAAATGTCATAAGACAATTCCAGATCTAAACAGATTAAATAAATGAATAATCCAAGTCATAACCTTCTATTGTGCCTTCACCTTCATTATATAGATTGTGAGCCTTCCATAGCCTAGGCCCACTCCAAAACTGCATTGTACATGTGGGAATAAGTCTCCATGATTGACTGCGATGTCTCTCCATGTCCTCCATCATGTCTACATGTGATGATCAACCTCTCCATCATGTGTGCATTAAATGCACTACTTCCTCCATCATGTACTCATTAGATGCACCACTTCTCCAATAACTTATCATAATTGCACTATTATCTTACTTTGAATGCATTATGATATTAGTTGACCTCTTCAAAGACCCTCATGATTTTACATTTAAGATCCATGATCTTATTTGACTGTTTCATCCTCCATGATCTATCTCATAAATGGGACATGATCTCCACTCCTCTATCATTAATGGAGCTGCTCCACTACTCTATGATTTAGATCTAGATCTAGAATATCCACATACACACACATCAAAAGTGGATTTTATTCATAAATGGGGTTTATGGGTCCCTCCACCCTCTTATTTAATTAATTAATTAATTAAGCTATTAAGAACCCTAATATTCCAATTATCTTGTGGAAAAATTGGGAATATTACAGACATCGCCAAAGGTGCTTGAGCCAAATATTCTACAATATTGTAGTGTTGTGTTGCTCTCGCATTCAAATGGTAAGAAGATTTCTGAAGAACACCTTTTGGGGTGGTCAGATGATGGAGTCACTACTCAATCTCTCAATCTAGAGAGGATTAGAGGTAGGAGGCATGGAAGAGGAAGGGTGATCTGTAACTTTCGGTTACACAGGAGCCTTTGTAATGTTCCAAATTTTGCAATAAAATTATTTGGAACATTAATTTGCTTTTATTTTAATAAAAGGAATAAAATGGTTGAGAGAGCCCATGTAGCAACTTAATAAACACTCCTAAGGTGAAAAAATTCACTTAAGTGGCTTAAGTTAGCAGCCCAAGTGTGAAAAAGGGCCAAAAGCAAGTGAGCTAAACCATGGTTGACCAAAGTCAACAACGTACCCAAGACGGGAAGCTTGCACAATAAGATTGCATAGCTGGATGGAGGGAAATTCGAAATGGGAGAAACCCTAATGTGAGTGGGGTCCATGGAAAGGAAGCATGCCTTGCATAAAAGATGAAGGAGAGCCATTTTTGGGGTTTCATCTTTGGAGATAGAATTCGAAGTTGAAACTGCCTTCAACTGAAGGAGCTTGTGCTACATAGCACAAGAGGGATTCCTATTTAGGAATGCCCTTCTCTTCCATGGGAGGCCATGGAAAGATTGTTCTTCACCTTCCTCACATCATGGCTTGAGGCCAAATCATTCATCTTCAACTACTGTGTTATTCTTGCAGCAAGAGAATGCTGGAGTTGCTGGTGTTGCAGTGAGGGTTCTTCATCATCACATTTCCGGAGTTTGTTTTATAGAGGAGGAGCCATCTCTTTCTCTAGGAGATCAGCAAAGGAGATCCCAGAGATTTTATTGCAGATCTTGGCATTGGGCCATATGTTTCTTCTCATGCCCAGCATAGTCCCTTTCTCCTACAATGTTATTTTCTGAGAGGGGTTTCAGGAGGAGTTCATTTTTTGCACTATGGAGTGCAATATTCAGTAAGGGGATCAACGCCCTCACTTTGGATATCATTGGAGGAGGTATCATTGTTTATTTCAGCATCTACTTCCTTCTCCTATGTTGTATCATATTTGAGTTGCAGCAGCTACACTACAACCCCGACATTTTCCTCTTTTATGTATTTTAGCCAATCTCTTGGAGGATTGTTGTAATAATGTTTTCCGGGGTTGAGATCTTGCTCCCTGTTGAGTCCCAAATTTGCATCTTTCCTATACACCATTTTAGACTTTTTCCATTTACCTGGACCTCCTAAGTCATCAATATCATTGCATATTAATTATAAAAGAGCATTTAAAGTGGTTTTTAACTATGTTTTGTGTCTGTTGTTTGAATTAGATTTTTGCTCATTAAGCTGCGGAATGTTGTCATTTTTTGCAGCTGCTGCAACTTTCCGCAGCCATTTTGTTAAAGTCTATATTGCAGGTGTCTTCAGGCAAATCAAGCCACATGGGCAAGTTGGAAATGACATGGACATGGATCGATTCCTATTGGCTCAGTCAAATTCACCTAAGAAGGCTGTGGTTAAAGGTAGTCAAGTGGTGGTCAACCGAAGAGTCCCACGGTGACAGAACTTTGTTTTTCATCACGTGAAGACTTGCGTGGCCGTTCCTAAATCACAGGGGACATATCAACACCTGTGAACTGCGCCATAAGCCGAATTCAACGACCACTCTCCATAGATTTAATCTTCACGGCAGCCATAATGCTAGATTTATGGACGTGGTTGTTCACGTGTCTTGTATCAGTGCAGGATGTAGGAAATTGGTTATGTCATCCTCTGTTATAAATAATGCGTTCTCATACGCATAGTAGTTAGTTGCTGTAATGTAATTTGCTGGATAGAAAGCCCATTGTGTCGTGACATTATTTCTTTGTTATGACTGTGTTTTAAATATATGAGAAGACTCTGTTCATAATCATAATTCGTGGTTGATAGCTGTTGCCCGAGGATTGTGCAGAGGGCCCCTGCACACGCCGAGGTTTTGTTTATTGCTGTATAGTTTCATGCGTTATTTCTTTACGTTCAGTATGCCATAGTTATTTATATGTATATATTACATATTTTATGGTATTAATGTTTTACTTCTGTCCATAATGTTTCATGCTTTATACTGTTGTTAACTGATCAGTGTTTTGTTCCAGATTACAGTAGGCAGCCCGGGTATTTGCACATAGTTTTATAATGACTAATGACATGGAATCAATCTTGTCCTTCTGCTGATTTATTTTTCTTAGCTTTTAATTCCAGCACTGTTTTATTCATTTCAGTTTTGTACATTTTCTTTACTAGTTAGATTAGATATTAAACTGCTCATTTCATTATCAGTTACCTCCAAAAGCCATAGCGAGACTAATGGTGAGGGATTGTAGTATGAATGTGTAGTTTGATGTTAGTTTATTTTTCTGCAAATTAGATATTAAATTGCTCATGTCATTATCAGTTACCTCCGAAAGCCATAGCGAGACTAATGGTGAGGGATTGAAGTATGAGTGTGTAATTTGATATTATTTTATTTTTCTGCAAATTAGATATCAGATTGCTCAAGTTGTTTATGATTACCTCCGAAAGCCATAGCGAGACTAATGGTGAGGGGTCAGAATATGAGTTGATGTAATTTGATTTTAGTTTTACTTTACTTGCAAATCTTTGGATTTCTTTGAGTACAGTTTCTTTTGTGTTTAGACAACAGCAAGGGTAATGGGTTTCATGATCAATAGTTCACTGTTTGTTTGACTAGTATAGTAGCACATTTTCATTTTCTTTTAGGAATTAGTTTTGTCATTGTATGTTTTAAAATCCTTTTTAAGTTTGAAGTTTGGGAAATCATTATAAAGGACATCATTGCCTTGAACATTTATATCCATACTTGTCTTTTAGAATTTCCATCTCACATTAGGAAACCAACCAAGATAAAAAAAAAAACCAAGATAAAATAAAATCAAAAACGACAAAAAGTAAGAGATAGGTTATCTTGCACATATAGTGCACCACACTTCGTCAGCTTACGAATCCTGGATTGAAAAATTAATGTAGCAATTTAGGACACACTAAATTGACCAAACATTTTGGCGCCGTTGCCGGGGAAGTGTAACTAGGTAGCCAATTTCTTTAAAAAAAACAATAAAAAGAAGGGAAAAATTGATAACTTCTTGAAGTATGCTCTCCTCTTGCACCTAGTGTGATCTGGAGGATCAGAAAAGAGAGTTATTGGTTCAATAATTTCTTAAGTATGCTCTCTTCTTGCACCTAGTGTGACCTGGAAGATCAGAAAGAGAATTATTAGCCCAACTTAAAAAAGTAATAAAAATGACATGCATAGAGCAAGAGATTCTAGGGGAAGGTTTATAGCTAGGGCCAAAAGTTCAATCTTCACAAATCCATCTTCTTCAAGGCATAGACAAGATTCACCACCATCTACCCCTAGCCTTAAGATTCCTGGAATTCAAGGAGGAGCTGAATTAGAGGATTCTCCTACACCACCTACCAAATCTCATTTAGAAAAAGACCCTTTCTTTACTTCTACAGGAGAGTATATTGTAATCAAAGAAGTAGAATCACCTGAAGAAGAAAAGGAAGAAACTCCCTCTCATCCTCCCTTGATAAAAGAACCAAAGGACTCTAACGACTCTGAAGAAACAATCATGACAGAGGAAGTAGTAGATGGATTCGGAGGTAGAGGTAGAGGTAGAGGAGGAGGAAATAATGGAGGCAACAATGGTGGAGGTGGAGATAATAATGGAAGAAATAGGGAATGAGACAACTTGTTTGGATTCCATATAGTTGATGAGGAAACTCATACAACGATGAAAAATATCTCACCATCTGTCCTCCCCAACTTTTATAGATTGCGAAGTGAGGATCCTGAAACATTTCTGTTTGAGTTTAAAGTCATGTGCCGAACCTATGACTATATGGAAGACTCTCAAAAACTCAAATTGTTTCCTTCAACATTGAAGGGAGCCGCTTTGAAATGGTTCATGGGATTAGTCACCCAATCTATTAGGACTTGAAATGATATGAAACAAACATTTTTGGATAGATATCTGGACTATTTCATGCCCACCAATCATAAGGATGAGGTATTCAAAATGGTGCAAAAAGAAGATGAAAATTTGGAAGATTTACTTGAAATATTTCAATACAACTTAAAAAGAGCGAATATGAGCAACTTAGATGATGAAACTTTGAAAGCCCTTATATTAAAAGCCATCAGAGATGAATGGATAGATATTTTAAACATGATGGGGAAAGGAGACATTTCTCAACTTCCACTTTGTGACATAGGAGAACTATGTGTCCATCTCTCAAGGGGAAATCTAAAACAGGAAAAGGGCCTAGAGATCCTTCTCTTATCAGGGCAAACAAATCTGCAACTGGATCAGTAAGTAGGGCAGAGATTGGCAATATGCTTGATGAATTCAAAACTGATATCTTAGGGAGCCTTAGTGAACAACTAGACACCCTTAAAATCCAAAACAAGAAGAAAGCAGAAACTGATGCTCTAGCCATCTTTTGTCCGAAATGTAGGAAGAAACATGCTTTAAGGGAATGTCCCTTGGATGCAAAAGTTGTAGAAACATGTATAATTTTCTCAGAGAATCATGAGACCAAGGATTTTCCTTCAATTCCTAGACTCAAAGCTGTCTTTCAAGAAGATCCAAATTCAGTATAATCTCTCTGTTTTGTTGTAAGAAGACCTTGGCAGGGGCAAAAAACTCAAGGGTTTAACAACCCTATGAATTTTCAACCCCCACCAAATTGGAATCCTTGGCAACAACCTTGGTCCCAACCTCAAAATTCATATCAGCCATGGGTACAAAGTATGCAAAATCCTTATGGGAGATTTTCTCAATTTTATCAATATCCTCCATATTTTCAAAATCAACAAGCTCCACAACTTCCAAACCCAAATCCACAACTTTCATTTCCATTTCCACAACAACAACCTTCTCAAAAAAATCCAAATCCTCAACTCATGCTTCCATTCCAACAAAAGACAAATCAACTTCCAGCTCAGCCATTTCCAAATCCTAACAATAAAAATCCTCAGAATACTTACATGATAGAAGGACAACAATTTCCTACCTATATTATTGTTCCTTTCAATGATGTACAACTCAGGTCTGGTTGAGTTTTAGAAAAACCTTCTATAGATGTCCAAGAGCAAGATACCTCTGAGGAGGACTCTCTTAAAGCCAATAAGGGTTCTGAGGAAGCATCTCTTCAAAACTCAAACATTCAAAAAGAGAAAGAAAATTTAACCCCCACAACTCCTATAGTTGAGCAACCTGCATCTTCATCCACACCTCCTTTCCCTGAAAGATTACAAATTGATAAAGGGGTGGAAAAACAAATCTTGTTGCCTAAATATGATTTTCTAGATGAATTAAAAAATGTTTGTATCAAGATTCCCTTGCTACAAGCCATTAGAGAGATTCCTATTCTAGCAAAAACAATAAAGGAGTTGAGTCTTAAAAGACCAGGAAGGAAACTAAAAGACACAAGAAGAATCCACCTGGTAGGAAAAATTGTAGATATCATGATGGGAAAAATTACCATGCAGAAGTATGTAGATCCAGGAAATCCAATTGTCAAGACACATATAAATGGGATAGAAATTCCAAACACATTGATTGACTAAGGGGCTGCTATCAACATTATGAGTAGACAGACTATGGACCAGCTAAAACTTCCTAACCTTCTTTTTACACCTACTTTACTGCAACTTGTAGATCGATCCATTATTAAACCAGATGGTGTATTAGAAGATATTTCAGTCTCCTTATATTCTTGGGAATATCCGGTAGATTTTATGATTTTGACTCCCAAGAGTAATCTAGGAGGGCACCCACTTATCTTAGGAAGACCTTGGCTAGCCACAGCTGATGCTTTTATTAGTTGTAGATTTGGGGATATGTACATTTCTAATGGTAATTCGACAAAGAAATTCAATTTGTATCCTCCGGCAAAAGCAATCACAGAAGTAGGAGACAATGAATGGGTTGATGATGAGGACACTATACAACCTGTCTTTACCATTTCTGAAATCAGTGAGGATAGTCAAATTCTAAACACATTAGAAAATTTTGAGACATCTTCAGAATATGACCCCACACAATTTCAGTTGGAATCTAACATTGAATATTTATCATCAAGACAAATGTCTCTTTACTCTATGGAAGATTTTGGTAGTTCTACCATTGAGATTTTTCCAGGAAAAACATTGAATATCAACAAAAAATTGGAAAAGTCACAACAAGAAGAACTAACCAAAATCTTGCAAAAACATTCTACTGCATTTGCATGGGAGTATACTGATATGAAAGGTATTGATCCTAAGACTTGCATCCATCATATCTATTTTGAGGAAAACAGTAGACCAATCAGACAACCTCAGAGAAGGATGAATCCAAATCTTAGGGAGATAGTGAAAGAAGAGCTCCAAAAACTACTCAATGTAAACTTCATTTATCCAATTTCAGATAGCCGATGGGTTTCTCCTTTGGTTATAGTACCTAAAAAGAACGGTAAATGGAGGGTATGCATTGATTACAGGGAATTGAACAAAGAAACTTTGAAGGATCACTTTCCTTTGCCCTTTATTGATCAGGTATTAGATACATTAGCAGGAAAAAAGTACTTTTCATTTTTGGATGGTTTTAGTGACTATAATAAAATTCAGGTAGCACCTGAAGATCAAGATAAGACCACATTTACCTGTCCATGGGGAACTTTTGCCTATCGAGTGCTTCCTTTTGGGTTATGTAATGCACCCGCAACATTCCAAAGAGCAGTACTAGGAATTTTTTCTGATCTAATCCATTATTGTGTAGAGGTTTATATGGATGATTTTACAGTTTATGGTAATTCATTTGAAGAGGCATTAGAAAATTTGGAAAAAGTTCTTATAAGATGTAAAGAAACAAACCTTTCATTAAGCCATGAAAAATGATTTATGATGTTTACTGAAGGGATTGTTTTGGGGCATCATATTTCGGGAGATGGGATTAAGGTTGATAGATCAAAAGTTGAAGTCATCTCCAAGTTACCTATTCCAAATTGTCAAAGAGATGTTAGAAGTTTTTTAGGATTTACTGGTTACTATAGAAGATTTATAGAAAACTTCACTAAAATAGCATCTCCACTCTTCAAATTGCTTACAAAAGATTGTGAATTCAAATGGGATCTTGATTGTCAATCAGCTTTTGAAACTTTGAAAACAAGAATATCTGAAGCACCTATCTTGAGAGGACCAAATTGGAAACTCCCTTTCCATATTTCTACAGATGCTTCAGATACAGCTCTAGGAGCTGTGTTGGGTCAAAAGGATTTAGTCCCTTATGCCATTTATTATACCAGTAAAAATTTAACTCCCACTGAGTTGAACTATACTGTAACTGAAAAAGAGTTTTTAGCTGTTGTTCATGCAATCAATAAGTTTAGACATTATATAACAGGCTATGAAACTTTTATTCATACTGATCATTCTGTGATTAGATATCTAATGAACAAACTTGTTACTATTGGTAGAGTGACAAGATGGCTCCTACTTTTGCAGGAATTCAATATTACTGTGTTGGATAGACCAGGGAAACAAAATACAGTAGCTGATTTCTTGTCTAGGATTCAGAATACTAAAGAAGATTCTCCTGTAGAGGATAAGTTTCCTGATGAATACTTGTTTGCGGTAACTATTAAGACTCCTTGGTATGCAGATATTGCTAACTATTTGGTTACAGGGAAACTACCTTCACATTTATTTCCAAGTGAAAAACGAAAAATTATTCGGGAGAGTTCAAAATATTCATGGATTTCTAACGAATTGTTTAAAACAGGGCCAGATCTTGTGATCAGAAGATGTGTCAGGGAAGATGAAATGCCTGATATTCTTAAGGCATGTCATGATGAACCATGCGGCGGACACTTTGCGGACAAAAGGACGGCCTATAAAATCCTTTCCTTGGGATATTATTGGCCTTTCCTCTTCAAAGATGCAAAACAATATGTCAAAAGGTGTGATAGCTGCCAAAGAGTATGGAAACCTACCCTTTCAAATGAAATGCCATTGCAAACACAGGTACTCATTGAACCCTTTGAAAAATGGGCTTTAGATTTCATTGGACCTATTAATCCACCATCTAAGCAAAAGAAGTATATATTGGTTTGTATTGATTATGTTACTAAATGGGTGGAAGCCAAAGCATTAGTGTCTGCTACTGAAAATTCAGTTGTTAATTTTCTTTATGAGGATATTTTTACTCGCTTTGGTGTTCCAAGAGAAATTGTGACAGATCAGGGAAGCCAATTCACATCCAACATGGTGGAGAAGCTAATGAAAGAATACAAAATCAAGCACAGAAAATCTACTCCTTACCATCCGCAAGCAAATGGTCAAGTGGAGTCTACAAACAAAGTTCTCGAAAGTATCATCACCAAAACTGTTCATCGACACAGAAGAGATTGGAGAGAAAAGCTTCCTGAAGCCTTGTGGGCCTACAGAACTACATGGAGAAATACAACAGGACATTCTCCCTATGAACTTGTTTATGGGAAAGAAGTCCTGCTCCCAATTGAGTTCCAAGTCAAAACTTTCAAGATGGCAGTTCAGTTGGGGATGGATCTATCAGAAGCCCAAAAGCATAGAATGGAGCAGTTGAATGAGCTAGATGAGATCAGACAAGAGGTAATTCTAAGAACTGATCTAGTTCAATATCAAAGAGCTAAATGGCATGACAAATACATCAAAGAGAAGAAGTTTCAATAAGGAGATTGGGCATTGCTATTTGATTCCAAGTTTAAAGATTTTAAAGGAAAATTTCAGACTCATTGGCTTGGGCCATATGAGATTGACAAGATCTTTAGCAATGGAGCGGTAAGAATCAAGACAATTGATGAATTTCAAACTCCTCTTATTGTGAATGGCCACAGATTAAAAGTCTATCATAAGCCACTCTCAAAAGAGGAATTTGTCAAAAAATTTCAAGAAAATTCTGCAATAAGGCTGGTGAAGAAGAATTCTTCTTCTCCACTAGCCTAGTTTTTGTTCTTTTTAGCTTAAAATAATAATAATAATAATAATAATAATTGTATAAGCCTGAAAACCAATCACTGATTGGCAGTCTTATACAAAAAATGTAGGGTGAAAATCAGGTACACCCGACACCCTATATTTTCCGGAAAAAAAAATAAAAATAAAAATAAAAAAAATTCTCTCTCATTTCACAAGTTTTATGACAACCCACTCCATTCCATTCCACTTCATTCCACTTCATTCCACTCCACTTCATTTCATCTATTTCATTTCATTTCACCAATAAATATTTTCTTTCATGACCATTTTCATTCAGTCAGTTATCATCCATCTATTTCCATTCACCCAAATAATAGCTGTGTCAGTTTCTGTAGCTGACACCAGTTTCCGCAGCTAGAAGAAGTTTCTGCAGCTAACACTCCATTTTTCAAAAATTCACAGTCAGATGTTAGTTCAACAATCATGAAATCAAATGCAGGTATGAATACATATTATGAAGACATGGGGCATTCAAAGACATCAATGAGGAGCAACTGATTGAAGACCAATGAAAAATGGAAAGAATTCCAAGGTATGAGTAAAAATTTATTTCAAATGGCATTCAAGCACATTTTTACATAGTTATAAACCATAGCTCCATTATATGCAATGATTGCGTTGATAACTCCGTAGCCATCCCACGATCTATATACGATTCCCCCACAATCCTTGCATTCATTTCTAAATGGACTCATAATCAAGCCTCCGGTCTTCACTAGTGTTTGGCTATACATTGATACTCCAACTGTAATTAAGGAATGTGGTTGATTTGACTACGGCTTATCTTAGCCGCACAAAATCTGTAGCCGTTTCATAAACGTGCTTGCATCTACTCTGCAACCACCCAATTTTAAATACTACCGAATGCACTTTTCTTCCCCTACTGTTCTATTGACCTGACAACTACATTTCCACCGTGCTCACATAAGCCTTCACCCCATTTTGTTCTCTGTTCCGCTTCATACCGTGTACCTATTCCCTGATATCCGCTTACATTCACTGGCCTCCTTCATAAACCCTGATCATTTCTACCGTCTTACCTCCGCTAAACCCTCCTCACGCAGACGAGTTCTAAAAGTACAGAAGGAAGGATGGGTCAGTTGTTGAGAACAGAACCAGAGGGACCCAAATTTATGGAAGGATACCCGTAAGTCAAAGATATATTGAAAAAGGAAAAATGGCTTCGGTTTATTCAAAATTTTAAAGGCTACCATAAGGAGGTAACAAAAGCTTTTGTGAGGTCTTTCAATGGTCTGGAGGTGGAAATTGGGGACCTCAAATTTACAGTGACTGAGGCATCCATAGCAGCTGCTACAGAACTTCCTCAAGAAGGTGAACGTTGGTTCAAGAACAAGAACATTGGTGAGGAAGCCTGGAGAGTGATCCTACGTAACCCAGGTATGGATGTCACCATTTTCAAAAAGGGAATTCCTGTTCATGCTTTAAAAGAAGAGTGGACCAGTTTACTGTTGATTATTCAAAAGTTTATTACGTGTGAGGGACGTTTTGGATCAATGTACATGTATCATACCCGACTGTTGATGAATTTCCTAGACAACCAGGCCCTCAATATGCCATACTTTTTATTAAATAGCTTGAAAAAGATGTCTGTAACCATCCAAAAGCATCTGGGGGATGTAGAACCACATTTGTATCACCATGGTCTCGTGAAAATCTTGATTGAAAAACAGTTAAAAGAGAAAAAGGACACCTGGGAACAGTTTTTAATTAGGAATTTCTTTGAAGAACCCCAAGAAACCCCTGAAGGCAGTACACCAAAAATAAGTAGAAGAAAGAGAACAGATGATAAAACTCAAAGCACTCCTACTAACACAATTGAAAGAACTAGTAGAGAAGAAAGACTGTCTAAAAGAGGGAAAGAAAAGACTGAGGAGAGAAAAAGCATTGAGGCTATGCATCAAACCCCTTCTTCAGAAGAAGACCATCAAGTATTGTCTGAGAGACTAGTTCACCTTCAGGAACAGTCAGCTATGGCCAAAAAGAGAGGAAAAGAAAAACAAAAGGAAAAAGACAGTAGTCCACAGTATGTAAGAAGAAGCAGCAGGCTTAAAGGAAAGTGGAAGAAAGCACAAACAAAAGAACCCCATTTTATTGATTTGGGAGAAGGAACACCTGAACAAACTCCAGCTGACCGTAGTCCATCTCATTCTCAGCCAAATGTTGAAACTAGTCCTCAAGACATTGACATGAGTCCTTACCAGCCAGATTTTGAAGTCAATTCTCCACCATAGCATTTTGGGGATAGCCCAAGAAAAACAACACCCGAGATAGATCCAAAGCAGCAAGAGGTGTATGATTACATAGAATCCTTAGAAAGGACAGCCACGGGTCCCAACAATTCATCCACTCAGCCTCACACAGCACAAGAAGCTCTAGTCCAATTGTTGAAACAAGAAGTCTTTGAGTTGGAGGTTTTAAATAGACATATTAAAAATGAAAATGAAACATGAAAGGAGCAAAACAAACTGGACAAGATCATTCATGACAATACCATGCTACATCTGGGACTGTGGCAGAAAAATAACAGGAAACTGAAGAAGAAATGCCAGAAGATAAGTAGAGCACTAATTAATCTCAAATACAGATGATTGATGAAGAAGCCCAGGATGTTAGCAACACCAAGGAAGAGGAGAAGAGGAATGGATGTACTGGCAGAGGTATCAAGGCATATGAATTGAAGAAGTATGATCAAAATTTTGGTTGCATGGGGACATGCAACACCTTCACAGTGGGGGTATGTTGAGTCCCAAATTTGCATCTTTCCTATACACCTTTTTAGACTTTTTCCATTTACCTGGACCTCCTAAGTCATCAATATCATTGCATATTAATTATAAAAGAGCATTTAAAGTGGTTTTTAACTATGTTTTGTGTCTGCTGTTTGAATTAGATTTTTGCTCATTAAGCTGCGGAGACTTGTCACTTTCTGCAGCTGCTACAACTTTCCGCGGCCATTTTGTTAAAGTCTATATTGCAGGTGTCTTCAGGAAAATCGAGCCACATGGGCAAGTTGGAAATGACATGGACATGGATCGATTCCTATTGGCTCAGTCGAATTCACCTAAGAAGGTTGTGGTCAAAGGTAGTCAAGTGGTGGTCAACTGAAGAGTCTCACGGTGACAAAACTTTGTTTTTCGTCACGTGAAGACTTGCGTGGCCGTTCCTAAATCGCAGGGGACATATCAACAACTGTGAACTGCTCCATAAGCCGAATTCAACGACCACTCTCCATAGATTTAATCTTCACGGCAGCCATAATGCTAGATTTCTGGACGTGGTTGTTCACGTGTCTTGTATCAGTGCAAGATGTAGGAAATTGGTTATGTCATCCTCTGTTATAAATAATGTGTTCTCATACGCATAGTAGTTAGTTGCTATAATGTAATTTTCTGGATAGAAAGCCCATTGTGTCGTGACATTATTTCTTTGTTATGACTGTGTTTTAAATATATGAGAAGACTATGTTCATAAGCATAATTCGTGGTTGATAGCTGTTGCCCGAGGATTGTGCAGAGGGCCCCTGCACACGCCGAGGTTTTGTTTATTGCTGTATAATTGCATGCGTTATTTCTTTACGTTCAGTATGCCATAGTTATTCATGTGTATATATTACATCTTTTATGGTATTAACGTTTTACTTCTGTCCATAATCTTTCATGCTTTATATTGTTGTTAACTGATCAATGTTTTGTTCCAGATTACAGTAGGCAGCCCGGGTATTTGCACATAGTTTTATAATGATTAATGACATGGAATCAATCTTGTCCTTCTGCTGATTTGTTTTTCTTAGCTTTTAATTCCAGCACTGTTTTATTCATTCAGTTTTGTACATTTGCTTTACTAGTTAGATTAGATATTAAACTTCTCATTTCATTATCAGTTACCTCCGAAAGCCATAGCGATACTAATGGTGAGGGATTGCAGTATGAATGTGTAGTTTGATGTTAGTTTATTTTTCTGCAAGTTAGATATTAAATTTCTCATGTCATTATCAGTTACCTCCGAAAGCCATAGCGAGACTAATGGTGAGGGATTGAAGTATGAGTGTGTAGTTTGATATTAGTTTATTTTCTTTCTGCAAATTAGATATCATATTTCTCAAGTTGTTTCTGATTACCTCCGAAAGCCATAGCGAGACTAATGGTGAGGGGTCAGAATATGAATTGATGTAATTTGATTTTAGCTTTACTTTACTTGCAAATCTTTGGATTTCTTTAAGTACAGTTTCTTTTTTGTTTAGACAGCAGCAAGGGTAATGGGTTTCATGATCAATAGTTCACTGTTTGTTTGACTAGTATAGTAGCACATTTTCATTTTCTTTTAAGAATTAGTTTTGCCATTGTATGTTTCGAAATCCTTTTTAAGTTTGAAGTTTGGGAAATCATTATAAAGGACATCATTTCCTTGAACATTTATATCCATACTTGTCTTTTAGAATTTCCATCTCACATTAGGAAACCAACCAAGATAAAAAAAAAATCAAAAAACGACAAAAAGTAAGAGATAGGTTATCTTGCACATATAGTGTGCCACACTTCGTCAGCTTACGAATCCCGGATTGACAAATTAATGTAGCAATTTAGGACACACTAAATTGACCAAACACTCCCCCATATTTATTTGAGCTTGTATTGATATATCATTTCATATATATCAGTTTGCAGTCATTTTCCCTCATAGACTGCGCAGTGACAGAGTTGTTGGGTTATGTAGCAGTGCATTCTCTTGTTTCATGTACATTTCGTATTGAGGTTGATTTGAGCTCACCTTGAGAGGCATTTTCCTCAAGGACTTTGTATTAAATTTGATGCTACAGATTATGGATCAGATTTGTACTCTTCTTACATTGCATGATTCATTATTTCACTACTGTTACATATTGAAGTTTTTATACTGTTGAAGGTTCTCTCAATGAAGCATTATTTCAGTATACTTGTTGGTGGGAGATCTGAATAACCCCCTTAGGGTTATTTATTTGGGCTTATATTATGCAGGGAGTTTGTATCAGATATATTCCAAGGCATCCCAGCATTAGATTGCCTTATTTTCACATGGGCTTCCTTATACAACATCCTCATGGACAGTTATTGCAGAAATTCCTTGAAGGGAATTATTAGCTCTTGACAAGTTCTATTGGCAGAGTCTGCTAGTGGGCCAGGTAGCCTCTAGATCTCATTCTTCCTTGTGAAGATGAAATATCCATTAAATTCCTCAGCAATCAATCTCTGAAATAGTTCAGTGTTGATTGTTAATACTCCTGGAGTTGGAATATTGGAATATCTTAAGATATTCCCGATGGAGCAGAAATTTCCCCATTTAGAATATTACAGCCTTGGACGGATTGGGATAATATTTCATTCTCATGGTGATGGAAACGGATTGTGTTCCGACCATGAACACCTGAGAGCTTCCAGATGATTGAGCCTAATCTACCATTTGCGTCTGTTGGGAAGGGAGTGATTCTTTCAAAATGGCCGAAGTCCCGGGTGACCCCTTCGGAAAACGGGAAACTTTGGCATGCCGAGGACAATCCTTGGTGTAATAATCATCATTACATATTATACAAGTATATTTGGGCTTACATGTTGAAGAATCACCAGAAGATGACTTAATTGAATCCTATTTAGGGTTTTTAGATTTAGACTTGCCTTTACCCCTTTTCTTACCCTTTGAGGATTTATCTGTTGTGGTAAACTAAAAAAAAATTACCTATGAGGTTTTACTAGGATTATTTTGGTTATGGGAAGGAGTAGGGGGTGCAGTGACAACAACAGATTTAGACTTCGAAGAAGTCTTAGGAACACTACTATCAGTATGGGCCATTGTCCTAATAACACCATCCACCAAAGGCGTAACAAGAGACTAAGATGATGCGGGACTAGTCGAAGGATGCGACGAATAAGGTAATAACTCATATAGAGTCACAGAATAGGAATAAAAAAATTCGAGGTATTGAGCTCTAGCACTAAAATCCTTGTCAGTGAAACACCCTCCCATTGCAAGATCTTTTGCAATCTTAGGAACGAATGATTTTGTGAACCATTCGGTCAACAACTAATCAAGGATCTCAAATTTGATGAGGTGACGACGATGTCGTCATTCTTGGATGTGATCCGAGATATGCATAGCAATTGACTACTTCAACGAGGTGAGCATATGGGTTCTATTTTCATACCAGACAGGCAGCTGGAGTTGACTGAGGAAGGCCATAGCCAAGGAATTGAAATCGAAGAAAATTCCTTGAGGGAGCTCAATGTAGCATTTGGCCACAGCACCGTGTTGATCAGCGGTTGTCATTGATGTTAACCCAAGCAGTACCAGGGGCTAACTCAATATTTCAGGAGAATTTTGACCTACCAAATTAATAAATTTTTGGTCAATAATGCTTTTGATGGTTTCTACTTGTCAAGATGTTTTCGTTGATATATGGCACGCCATGTAATTCTTCACGGTTTGAGAGATATTCATGTTTAAAGTTTGTACCCCCAGTTAGTGGGATAAAACCCCATGGGGTTGGGGCATGGGTCATTGAAAAGTCATAATTAATATTTTTTAAGCTCCTAAAATCCCTCCCACGTTCACTTGTTGAAGCCCCTTTCAACTTAAGCATTTATATAAATTGTGATCTTCATTTCCTCCTTAGGCAAGGGATTTCGCCATCTGAAATAGGTCATCTTGGAATTTTTGCTCTAAACTTTTTTCTACGAAGGTTCAGAAGCTGAAATTTTTATGAGGCAAAGCCGAAATCCTGAGGAAGCTGCAGGAACAATTTCAGATCAAGATGTGCAAAATTTTTGGAGATATGATCTGTGGAAGTCAGGGTTTTTGTAGGCTCATGAAATTCATCTCAAAGAAGTGAACTTGGTAAAACCATCATAACTCTCTCTCTGAGTATCGGATTGGAATTATGTAAAAATTGGCGGATAGTGCACAGTCTATATTTTTCACTCTATCAATTTCAAAGCCAAATGAAGAAATCGTGACACGTGGCATGTCATACAAGTGCGCTCTGCTAAAACAGTCCATAATTAGGGCATTGTGAGAGATTGGGTATAACTCTCTCTTGAAGAATCAAAATTGGGTTAGACCTATTGCATTGGAAAGAAGACTCAGAGGACTACTATAGGACTGAAAATTAGAAATTGAGGATTTGAAATAATAGAGATACACTAGATTCAATATTGAGCTCCTAGAAGGAAAGAAAAAGCTAGATCATTGTTGTCAAGGGTTGCAAAGGACCAGAATTTCTACGGCACCAAAGCAAAGCAAGGTGCAACAGAGGGTAGCATGACAAGAGCAGCAACCAAGGTGCATAACATAAGCAATAAATTCATCATATGAAGTCTTCAAGTGGGCAGCATTGCATACAATCATTGTAAAGGTATCATTGTACTTAGTCATTGTAAATACATTATTGTACAAATTGTACTAGTATCTATATGCCAAGGGTTGAAGAGGCAATGTTGGGAGGTCAAGGATCATCATTAGGTGGTTGTGTCAAATTTGGGGTTATGGTCTAGTATATATTCTTCTTCTACATCATTCTATATCATTGTAAAGTGGACCATTTTCCCTGGTACAGGAGTACATTCTTATTTTATTCTTCTATAGGGTGGTAGGGTGGTGCTAGGGTGAGTTGTCACTCATTGGGTGTTGGGGCATCCATTCAGTTGACTACTAAAGAATCTCGGGCGTTTGAGTGTCCATCTAGTGGGAGCTGGAGAAGAATGCTTTTCTAGATTCTAGGAAGTTGGAGCTTTATTTTCAATTGGAGTTGAATATTAAAGAATTATTAGAAAAGCATTAGGTGGTTTTTGTCCCGGAGTGGGTTTCCACCTTAAAAACTGTGTGCATTTTTGTTCCTCTTGTTTGCTGCTATCATTGTACAAACAATGATAATAATTGAAGATTAAATTGAAAGGAATATTGATTCACCCCCTCTCAGTATTTCCAACAATTGGTATTAGAGCTTGGTTCCTTCAATAGCAATTTAACAGCTGGAAGGAGGTCATGGAGCATACCAAGAATGGTGTACCTCTATTCAATGAAAATAATTATGCACTCTGGAAAGGAAGAATGGAGGTCTATCTCTTGGCGCAAGGTTACAAAGTATGGGACACTATTCAAAATGGATTTACATCAACTACGGATGAACAAGGTAAGAAGAATTTGGTAAATGATGCAAAAGCAAAGAATATTATTATCAGTGGACTTATTGAATTTGCTTATCATAAGGTGTTGGGTTGTAAAACTGCCAAAAATGTATGGGACAAGCTTGAGAATATATATGCAGGTGACTCAAATGTCAAAGAAGCAAAGCTTCAAATCTATAGAACAAAATTTGAGCAACTCAGAATGAAAGAAGATTGCAACATTGTTGCATACTTCCAATACGTTGATGAAATAACCAATACTCTGGAAGGATTGGGAGAGCCAGTTGACGAGAAGACTATTATACGGAAGATTCTTAGAATGTTACCAAGGAGATTCAACCCAAAGGTATCGGTCTTAGAATACAGTGCAAATCTGGACAAACTCAGCAAGGAAGAATTACATGGAGTTCTCATAGCATATGAAATGAAACTTGATGAAGAAAAGGGTACTTCAAATCTAGAAACTGTGTTCATTGCATCTAAGCAAACCAATAAGGACAAACAACCTTCAATTGAAATGACATGCACCTGCAAGTGTGAAGAAAAGGGAGATGATGGAGAAGGTCTTTCAGATGAAGAATATGCTTACTTTACGAGAAAACTAAAACCTAGTAAGGGAAAATTCAAAGGTAAAATTCCATTGATATGTTTCGGTTGTGGTGAGGTTGGGCATTTCGTAGAAAAATGTCCGAACAAAAGTGATGGCAACTCAAAAGGAAAGAATGGCTTTAAGAAATTCAACAAATAAGGAAAAAAGAAAGGATCCAAAAGGAACTTTCTCTCTAAATAAGATAGCTCATCATCTGATGAAGAAAGTGACAACAAAGAAGAAGCCAATGAGAAAGTATTGTTTATGGCCAAGAAAAATAAAAAAGAAGTATCAAACAATGAAGAAGAAGGGTTGACCATAGAAGAATTTTATGAGGAGGCAATCAAGCTTATAAAAGAGCTCAATGCTGAGAAGATCCGTTCCAACACTCTTGAAGAAAAATTTCAAGGTCTCAAAATTGAGGTTGAAGAACACAAATGTATTGAAGAGTCACTTCAAAAGAAGTTGGAAGAAAGCAACCAAGAAAGGGAAGCATTAGAAGCTGAAGTAGTCTCGCTGCGTAAGGAAGTGAAGAAGGGAAAAACTGTCCAAAACTATGCCAACAGCTCAAGGGCATTGGAAGAAATCATCAACAATCAACGATCTTACAACGACAGAACTGGCCTCGGTTACAAAGAAGAAGAAGCAGGACCTTCTACAACAAAATACAATGAACCTATGAGATCTGACATACATGAAGACTTCATTGGACAAGATTCGCAAGCACATCCTTGGAAGACGATTCCTCGACAAATATTTTCATCCAGGTACCAACATATTTTTCATGGCTATTGTTATTCATGTGGAAAATTTGGTCATAAAGTTGTAGAATGTTGCACGTACCCTAGGAACCAATACAATTCCAAGAGATTCTTCAAATATGAACCTCCCAAGGCTCAACGAAACATCAATAGATTTGAACATTTAAGAAATAATATGGAATGTTACAAATGTTAGAACTTTGGACACATAGCCAGAGACTACAGACTTGAAAATCCTCCAGAAGAATCTTCGAAGCCACAGAATGAACGAACATGGAAGAAGAAGAAGACTGATAATTGTGCTCTCGCTCTCAAGGCTCAAAAAAAGAAAGATGTGTGGTATGTTGACAGCGGTTGCTCAACGCATATGACTGGAGATAGAAGGAAATTTGTATCTTTGAAAGAGAAGAAGGATGGAACCATATCCTTTGGAAATGATGGATCTTCAAATGTTATAGGATCAGGTACCGTCACTCTCGGAAGCAAAGATGTTATAGCCAAGAATGTTCTATTGGTCGAAAACATGAATCACAATCTGCTCAGTGTTGGACAAATGTGTGATCAAGGATACACAATGCTATTCAAATCCACAAAATGTGAAATCAGGAAAGGCAGGTGTGGTAAAATTGTGGCTACAACAAGTCGAGCTACAAATGACATATATGTTCTGGATGAAGCAACTAAAGCATGTCTACTAGCTAAAAAAGATGAAAGCTGGTTATGGCACCAACGAATGGGTCACATAAACTTTGACAATCTTGTCAGGATAAGCAAAAAGGAAGCAGTACGAGATATGCCGAAAATCTCACAACCTTCCAACACACTATGTGAGGCATGTCGACATGGCAAGCAGACAAAAGTCCAATTTAAAACAAAAGAACACTTTGTATCACATCCATTGGAATTGATACATACTAATCTATGTGGTCCTGTGAGAACAAAAGGCTTAGACAGAGAATTATATTTCATGTTAATGATAGATGACTATACCAGGATGACAGCCATCAGTTTCCTAAAGAAAAAATCTGAAGCATTTGAGTGCTTTAATATATACAAGGAGTTGGTTGAAAATGAAAATGATTTGAAAATAAAGTGTTTAAGATCAGATAATGGTGGAGAATTCACTTCCAAATTATTTGGAAAAAGGCAATATTAATGAAAATGAATTAAAGGTAATTTTCAGCAACCTGGTACCTCATGAAAATGGAGTTGTTGAAAAGAAAGAACAAAACCGTACGGGAAATGGGTAGAACAATGTTGAAGGACTCTAAATTGGATGAAAAATTAAGGGTTCAAGCAATTGATACGAGCGGAGTCTTCATTATCAACCGAAGTCTTCTTAGAAATAATTGCAACAAGACTCCATATGAATTATGGAAAGGAAAAACCGACTAATGTAAAATATTTGTGAGATGTGGACTTAAAAATGTTATATCAAAAAGAAGATCAAAATTTGGGTAAGTTTGAATCACGTGTTGATGAAGGTATCTTTGTTGGTTACTCATGCAAAAGAAAGGCCTATAAATGCTATAATCTAAGACGAAAACATATAGTGGAGAGCATAAATGTTACATTTGATGAAAATGGTGTTCTAGCAAGTAATGATGAGGATCTAGAATCTTTGAAACTTGAGACAGAGACTGAAAAAGACATAGATAAAATTGTAGAACGAGAAGCAAATATCAACGAGGAAGAAGTAAACAATGATCATCAAGATATACTAGAATAACAACAAGAAGCTCCTCCAAGGAGAACAAAGGAGTGGATTCAAAAGAACCATCCATCAAATCAAATCATTGGTGACATAAATGAAGGTCGACAACTTCGTTTACCACAACAAGCTCATGTTGCTTTTCTAGCAACCTTTGAGCCTAGTAGTTTTGAGGAAGCCAGCCAGAATGAACATTGGGTAGCAGCTATGAATGAATAATTGGATCAAATTGAGAAGAATAACACCTGGGAATTAGTTCCACGAGCAAAAGATAAAAATTTCATTGGGACTAAATGGGTGTTCAAGAACAAATTGAATGAAGATGGGCAGGTTACCAGAAACAAATCAAGATTGGTTTGCAAAGGCTATGCACAAGTGGAAGGAATTGATTTCGATGAAAAGTGTGCACCAATTTCCAAAATGGAAGCCATCCAAATGTTTCTAGCCTATGCATGTTCAAGAAAAATCAAAGTCTACCAAATGGATGTTAAGTCAACATTTTTGAATGGAGAATTAGAAGAAGAAGTTTACATCGAACAACCTGAAGGTTTTCTACTATCACAAAAAGAAGACTATGTCTGCAGTTTAAAGAAGGCTCTATATGGTCTCAAGCAGGCTCCCAGAGCATGGTATGCTTGTCTTGATGGATATTTATGTCAACAAGGGTTCAAGAAAGGTACTGTTGATAGCAATATTTATGTACAAATAGATAAATATAATTTAACAATCGTTGAGGTATATGTGGATGATATAATATTTGGTAGCAATGATGATAGACTAAGTAAGAACTTTTCTACAAAGATGCAAAGTGATTTTGAGATGTATTTACTTGGTGAGCTAACATACTTCTTAGGGCTTCAAATATTTCAGCAAGAGAAAGGAATATTTATATGTAAAGCCAAGTACATCAAGGAAATGCTCAAGAAATTAAAAATGGAAGATTGCAAACCCATCCTTACTCCGATGGTAATAGGTTTCAAATTGAGCATAGACGACTCATCTAAGGATGTGGATCAGAGATTGTATATATCTATGATTGGTAGTCTTCTATATGTAACAACCTCTCGGCCAGATGTTATGCAAGCAGTTAGACAAGTAGCAAGATTGCAAGCAGCACCAAAAGAATCACATATTATTGCCGTCAAAATAATTCTTCGATATCTAAAGGGCATAGAAGAATATGGCTTGTGGTATCCCAAGGGTAACAATCTCATTATTCAAGCCTTTACAGATGCAGATTGGGCCGAAAGTGTTGATGATCGTAAGAGTACTAGTGGAGTAGCATTCTATCTAGGTGGTTGTCTCATATCATGGTTGAGAAAAAAGAAAACTTCAATCTCGTTATCTACAACAGAAGCAGAATACATTGCAGCAACATCATGTTGTACTCAAGTCCTTTAGATGAAACAAACTTTGCAATATCTTCAAGTACAATTCAGTGAGCCTATTCCCATATTCTGTGACAACACTAGTGCCATCATCATCTCCAAGAATCTTGTCATGCATTCAAAAATAAAACACATTCCGATCAAATATCATTTTGTTAGAGAACAAGTTGCTGAAAATAATATCAAACTTGAGTGTGTTTGTACAAAAGAGAAAATTTACGATATCTTCACTAAACCTTTACCTCGTGAAGCATTTTAATATCTTCATCAAAAGCTTGGGATTCTCCCAAGCTCTCATTAGATTTTCCTTTTTCAAGAATATAAAGGGTGAGTGGAAGTGTGTACAAGTCTGCAGGACGATTGTGTGTCAGCGGGAGTGGAAGTGTGTACAGGTCTGCAGGATAGTTATGTTTCAGGGGGAGTTACCCTTTTCCATTGATGTCAAATGGGGAGATAATGTTGTAGGAAGAGGTACCATGATCGCAGGGGGAGTACTTGTGTTGCCATCAATGACAAAGGGGGAGATTGTTGATCAGCGGTTGTCATTGATGTCAACCCAAGCAGAACCAGGGGCTAACCCAATATTGCATGGGAATTTTGACTTACCGAATTAATATATTTTGGGTCAATAATGCTTTTGATGGTTTCTACTTTTCGAGATGTTTCCATTGATATATGGCACGCCATGTAATTCTTCATGGTTTGAGAGATATTCATGTTTGAAGTTTGCACCCCCAGTTAGTGGGCTAAAACCCCATGGGGTTGGGGCATGGGTCATTAGAAATTCATAATTAATATTTTTTAAGCTCCTAAAATCCCTCCCACGTTCACTTGTCGAAGCCCCTCTCAAAATAAAAATTTATATAAATTGTGATCCTCTTTTCCTCCTTATGAAAAGGATTTCGCCATATGAAACAGGTCATCGTGGAATTTTTGTTCTAAATTTTTTTCTACAAAGGTTCAGAAGCTGAAATATTTATGAGGTGAAGCTTAAATACTGAGAAAGCTTCTGTAAAAATTTCAAATCAAGGTGCGCAATATTTTTGGAGATATGATCTGTGGAAGTAAGGGTTTTTGCAGGCTCCTGAAATTCATCTCAAAGAAGTGACCTTGGTAAATTCGTCATAAATCCCTCTCTGAGTATCAGATTGGAATTCCATAAAAAGTGGCAGATAGTGCACAGTCTTTAATTTTTTCTCTATCAATTTTAGAGCTAAATGGAGAAATAGTGACACGTGGTACTAACATTGCCAGTAAACTCTGAAACAGTTCATAATTAGGGCATTGTGAGAGATTGGGTATAACTCTCTCTTGAAGAACCCAAATTGGGTTATACCTATGGAATTGGAAATATGACTCAAAGGACTACTAACGGACTGAAAATAAAATATTTAGGATTTGAAATAACAGAGATACACCAGATTCAATATTGAGCTCCTAGAAGGCAAGAAAAAGCTAGATCATGTGTTGTCAAGGGTTGCAAAGAACCAGAATTTCTATGGAAGCAAAGCAAAGCAAGGTGAAGAAGAGGGTAGCATGAAAATATCAGCAATAAAGGTGCATAACAATAGAAATAAATTCATCATATGAAGTCTTCAAGTGGGCAGCACTGCATGCAATCATTGTAAAGGTATCATTGTACTTAGTCATTGTAAATACATTGTTGTACAAATTGTACTAGTATCTTTCTGCCAAGGGTTGAAGAGGCAGTGTTGGGAGGTCAAGGATCATCATTAGGTGGTTGTGTCAAATTTGGGGTTATGGTCTAGTCTATATTATTCTTCTACATCATTCTATATCATTGTAAAGTGGACCATTTTCCCTGGTACGAGAGTCCATTCTTATTTTATTCTTCTATAGGGTGGTAGGGTGGTGCTAGGGTGATTTGTAGCTCATTGGGTGTTGGGGCATCCGTTTAATTGACTACTGAAGAATCTCGAGCATTGGAGCTTCCATCCAGTGGGAGCTGGAGAAGAATGATTTTCTAGATTCTAGGAAGTTGGAGCTTTATTTTCAATTGGAGTTGAATATTAAAGAATTATTAGAAAAGAATTAGGTGGTTTTTGTCCCGGAGTGGGTTTCCACCTTAAAAACTATGTGCATTTGTGTTCCTCTTGTTTGTTTCTATCATTGTACAAACGCTGATAATAATTGAATATTAAATTGAAAGGAATACTGATTCACCCCCCTCCTCTTAGTATTTCCAACACACCGTTCAAATTGCGCTGGAAAAGATGAAGACGAATAGAATCGTCAACCCAAGAATTAGAGGAACACCATAAGTGGTATTTCATAACATGGGTTTGGGGATCTTGCCCAGATCTTTCTTCAAACTTTAGACAATCTCCTGGAATCTTAGTTGGAATCAACGGCCAATGTAGCTGATGCTGGATTGGGTCATTTGTGAGCTTTGACACATCCGACAATTCCAACGTAGCCAAGAACGGAAAAGGCGGGTGATGAGGCAAGAAAGGTCAGGGTTTCCAACCTAATTGATAAGTATTATACCCATAATAGGGTGGATTATGACCCAGATATGGATATTTCCCCCATGGCTGGTGTTATCACTCGGATTGAATCTCAGGTTGAGAGAGGGAATTTCGAGGTAACCTCAAACCACACTTAGCCAAGTAGCTAGCCCTACTAGGCAAGGAGAGGGCTCTCTCCGTAAATATCATAGGAAAGATTACTGAGAAAATAAGATATTAGGCTAGGTATAATAGCTCAGGGTTATGATTTTGAATTTATAGGGTTTTGCTGGATCAAGAGGAGTTAAACAGCTAGGGTAAGGAAATTAGGTCAAAATTTGTAGGGTGTTCTATGGAGCAAGGTAGGTACAATTTTTAGCACTTTAGGGTTTTTATGATGAGATTTTTAAGACAGGTTAGGAGCTATAAAGAGCATGGTGAATTCATGGTTTCTTTCCAAATTGAAGAAAATTACAAATTATGAATGTTTACCCAAAACAGAGCATAAAAATTATGGATTATGTTCATCTAAACTTGAAAACATTCATTTAATAGCAATGAAATGATGAAAGAAGTAAAAAAAAATTATAACATATGGGCACAAAATAAGAAACTGAAACTAAACACAATACCACATGGATCCCATAAAAATAGTTGCAAATTCGATTAATATCTAGGCCAAAACTGATACAAAAATATGTATCTTGAGATGCCAAAGCTCCAAGTCAATCCAACCTCTACAAATGACTGAGAAAATACACAATATAGACCTCAAAACCAATCTCCCTAGCCTCAAGGAGTCGAATCCATGAGATAGGGATCAGTTTCACCTACTCCCAAACAAGAATCTAAAGACTAGGAAGACCCAACAATTTGCCTCTAAAAGAGAGGAAACTAATTCATTTGACCTCTAGAGGATTTATCTGATGTATCTACCCTAGATAAAAATAAAAACATGAAATTTATATTTATATTGAAATCTTACATCAGTAATTTCTCATTTCCCAAGATAGATAGTCAAAAAGTCAAAATTTGCTGAAGATGATGAAAATACAATTTTCCTGGCAAAAGCAGAGTGCCATGACAAGAAAAATAACCTCTTTTGCAAGAAACTTTTGGAGATCTTACCGGTGTCCCAAATAAGCTCCATGATATCTCATTGGAAAGCCCACTGAGTCTAATTTCCAAATATTCCTCCAGGTTCCAAAATGATTCTCATTTTCCTTTCAAAATGTGAATCTCCCAAGACTAGTTAAAGCGCAGCGCCAAGGTAAAAAAGGAGGCAAAAACATGAAAATTCGGTGGTTTTTTTCACTTTTGAGGGACCAGTTCTCCTCTAAATTCTCTAAAACTTTCTAGGGTTGATGTATTAATCATTCGGAACATTATTGTGGTGGCCATTTTTCCATTATAGGCTCCAAGAAAAAGCGCAGTGCCAAGGGCGCTGTGTTTTTGGCAGATTTTCTGTGTGCCAAATTTTTTTAGTTTTCTACAAAACTAGGCCTCAGACATGGATCAATATCTCTCTAACCATGAGGTGTTTTGAAAACCAGAGAGATGTTTCTATTCTTTGGCATGTTTTGAATCGAAACCTCCTCCAGTTTCCTAATATGATTCTCTTATTATCCACATTCTTCTCTGCCAAAAGGTGTCCAAAACAGGGCATTTCTAGAAAATGTGCCTTCAAAGATTTTTTTAAATTTCTCATTTTTTTTCCAAATTTCCTCAAAATTTCTCCAGAGATGCCGAATAAGGTGTGTTATGCTATCATGGATATATCAAGAAGTATTTCCAATTTACCCTTCTCCCTTTGACAAATTAGGGTTTCCTTGAGTTTTTCCTTCAAAAGTTAGGTTTTCTGCCTCAAGCTTCTCCTTCTTCAATGCCTTCTTGAGACCTCTTGTTCTTGTTTTCTTCCTAGTGGTTTGGGTCCTTTGTGGTGTCTTCTCCTGTCTTATTCTATATTTATCTCCTCCTCCATAATGTTTATTTCTTTCCCCATGGTGTCTCTTTCCTCTTCCATGGTGTAAACCCTAGGGATGAGGAAATGGGAGTGGGGATAGGTCTAGGGAGTGGGGATAGGAAAATTAGGGAGATGGGGAAAGGGGTTATTGAACCTAGGGAGGTGATAGGGGATCAAAATGTTTAAGGGAATGGGAATTAGAATTTTATTACAGGGTTGATAGGGTTGCTTAGGAAATTGAGATGCCTAGGACTTATGTTTTAGGGGAAAAGGGATTTATGGAAAGGGATATTTGGTGTTGTAGGGAAATGAATAGAGTTTTAAAATTATTTAGGAAGGGAATGCAAGGTTTTTAGGCACCAAGTTGGGAATAAAGAGTGAATTTAAGGTTTGTAGCTAGACAAACTTCCAAATTTTCATAGAAAGCAAAAACACCATGAAATTTATCTTGAATACTGCAAGGAGGTGGGAATTACATGTTATTTACTTGCCAAGAGGTGATGAGGGTATTTTCAGACAGTTTGAAGAAATTTGGATGAGTTTTGAAGCTTGTAGAGAAAACTAGGCAAAAGCATAGCGGCAATCTACAAAAAACACAGCGCTAATACAAAAGTGCAACACCACTGCAACATTGTTTTGCAGACCACTTTTGGAGGTCTTCCCGGTGTCCAAATTGGGCCCAGGATAGCTCGTTGGAGATCTCTTGAAGTATGATTTCCAAATATACCTTTTGTTTCCTATTGGAGTTGTTTTACCTTGTCAAAAGTTTATTTTCCCAAGACTAGTCAAAAAGTGTTGAATGAGGGTGGAGAAATGCAGAGTGCTGGTGCAGAAAACTTTTGGAGGTCTTACTCAACTTCGAATTGAGCTCATGATAGCTCATTGGAAATATAAATCTCTATAGTTATCATTTGAATCATCAAGAAATTCATTTGGACACTTCAGCTATGAGAAAACTTTATTTTCCCAAGGTCACTCCAGAAGTGCAACAACTCTCCTATGGCACTTGTAGTTTTGACATTTCTATAAAACCATGATACCTATGTAAAAAATGAAGTATTTTTTTCTTCTTGGACCTATTATGGACAAAAACCTCTCTCACTTTTGTCAAATTCATCTTTGTTTGGTTAGAAACATAGTTTGAAGAAAAACTAGCCCTATGAGTGGAAAATGACTTGACTCTTGGAATGATTTCTTAAAAAGTGATGGAGTCATGATCTTATGAGCTGGAATGACTTGATAATTACTGAAATGGCCTACCTTATAGCTCTTTTTCTCAAATTTCTTGTTTCCATAACAAACCCTAGCTCAGTGGGAGAGGAAATTAGGGTTTAGTGCTTGTGAATAATGATGACTTGGGCACCCTTGGCAAAAGACAACTCCCTTTGACATTTGATGTGTTGGAATGTGGAATTATGAGTTGGAAGCCTTTGGGAAACTGAATAATTATTACATTTGAACTGACTGAAGCAAATCATGAGTTTATTCTGGGTCACCTTCACACCTTCTACTGCCCTTTATTGAAAATGAGACAATGCAATGATTTGACCTAATGAAACCCTAGTGAACTAATGAGAAATGAAAGAAACTGTCTCAATGAGTGACTTTGACTAAAAGTGGAATAAGAGAATATTTGTTTTCATCATGATGAAGACATGAAAGAGGGTCAGAAGGAATATACTTGTGAAGGAAAATGGGACACTTGACAAGGAAAACCACCAGTGGAACAATTTTATATCATGACCTAATGGAATGATAGAAAATTTCTTCAGAATGGGATACCTAAGATGCGCATGAAAAATGTGTTTTGATCCCTGATGGAAGTATGAAAATACTGACACTAACATTGGCTCCATTTGGGGATGGTAGCTCCTTGGAGGTGCCAAGAACACCGTAGACCAAGTGCCTATTCATTAGGCAATGGAGTCAATAGCTAAAAAACAAACTGAATACTGAAAAATATACTCAATAAATTGAATCAAGACTGACTAAAACACAAATGAAAAATTGAAAAAGATGCTCAGAATTGAGCTTATTCAACCAAACCTACCTAACCTACTATATAATTTTTGATTAAGTGAAATGATCCTTCCAGTGTAACCAATCCAGGAGATGGCTACTTACTGAAGTTCTTCTCTCACTTTCCTTGAGCAGGCAGAATGATGTACATGTAGGAAACTCACAACAAAAATTTAAACCAAGGCTTATGCTGACAAGCATAACAAAATTCATCTTCTCTAATGCTTGTAAAAGACTACTGAAGGGATTTTGAAACCTGAAGCATTACCTTGTCTTGAGATCTAGCAGCAAAAATACCAGTACTACCTTCATTTTGATTTGAAATAACACTTGTTTGTTGATCCATAGAAAGGCATAGGGAAGTATAACCTTCTGCTATCTGAGTGTTGACTGAAAATTCCTCAAGCATGGGTAACTTTGATTCTATCTTTGGAATATTGTCTCCCTCTGGTGAAAATTCCTCAAATTCATATTCTAAGTAATCCTTAAACAAGAAACATTCTTCAGGATTATCAAACATGACAACCCTATCATCTTCATGAAAGAAAACAATATCTACTAGCTGATCTCCTTGCAGGGAATCATCATCATAAATTGGTTTACTCACAACAAATTCCTGTATAGTTTCATCAACCTCCTCATCAAAATTATCTTCAGATTCATCATACTTAGGAAAATCAGTTTGAGGAAAAACTTCATCAAATATGAACATTGAAAAAGGAGATCGTCTTTCTTTATGATGATCTATAAATCTAGTTTCAGGACTATCCTCATTTAAACTTATATTTTTATTTTCAAAAATGGAAGAAGTTTTACCAACACTTTCTTGATTATGTGAACTCGGAAAACCTACATTAGCTTGGGTTGTAATATGACAATTTAGGAGTTGATCTATCTCATCTTCAGATAGAGGAGAAAACACTTTTTGTATTCTTTTGATAACACAATAATTGTCTTCTTTCTCTCCTAAAGATTCACAAGGATGTTAAATATCTTATTTAACCTTTGGCTGATCAAATTGTTGTACTGCTAAAAGAATTGTCTCCTGTGGGAAGACTTTATGAACATAAATACAATATACATCATCTTTTTCTTCCATGAGAGAAAACACTTGCTCTTTTTGGTGATGAAAAGGATTGTCATGCAAATCCTCTCATATCCCTTCATCCACGAACTCATTATCATCATAAGAATCCTCTAGTTTTTTAATGAAAACCTCAAATTGATCACAAAAATTATTAATCAGAGACAAATAAGGATAGGACTCCTTGTATTCTTCATAAAATACTGAATGGAAAACTCTAAGAGAAAAAATACTGGCAGGTGGCAACCATTCATACCAAGATCGTGCTTTTCCTTCAAGAGAAGCCATAAACATATTTAAGAGACAATATTCTGGAAATTCAACCTTCAACTTGCGTGTATGCATGTGAAATTTAACCAGATGTAAAGCAGCATCATTCCTATCATCATCTTTAAACATAGGAAAATTCCTTTTCTAATCTACCTTAGGCATTTTATTTGGGAAACCTGGAATGTGATCTCGACTCATGGGAGCATACCTTCTTGCAACAATTTCCATCTTGAAAATGCTTGAAGCTACTGATCTTCATGCCGTGGAGTCACCATGAAGTGTTGATTTTGGATTCTTATGCCAGTGGAGTTTTTTATCAACCTAAAATATGTGGAGTCGCCAGGTGGATGATTTTAGCCTTCATATGCATTTGACTGTTGTCCACCATCAACAATTAGATCTAAAATTTGATGATCTTTCTTAGGGAATATCTAATCTTTCGCTTCCCCGGTGGAGTCACCAAAATTTTATCACTTAGACTGAACCTCAGGCTGAGAGAGGCAATTCCGAGGTAACCTCAAACCACGCTTAGCCAAGTAGCTATCTCTACTAGGCCAGGAGAGGGCTCTCTCCATAAATATCATAGCCAAGATGACTGAGAAAAGAATATATTAGGCTAGGTATAGTAGCTTAGGGTTTTTATTTTGATTTTATAGGATTTTGCTAGATCAAGAGGAGTCAAATAGCTAGGGCAAGGAAATTAGGTCAAAATTTGGAGGGTGTTCTATGGGGAAAGGTAGGTAAAATGTTTATCAATTTAGGGTTTTGATGATGAGATGGTTAAGACAGGTGAGGAGCTAGAAAGAGCATGGTGAATTCACAGTTTCTTTCTAAACTGAAGAAAATTACAAGTTATGAATTTTTACCCAAAACAGAGCATAAAAATTATGGATTCTATTCATCTAAACTTGAAAACATTCATTTAATAGAAATGAAATGATGAATGACGTAAAAAAACATTCTAACATATGAGAAAAAAATAAGGAACTGAAACTAAACACAATATTACATGGATCCCATAAAAATAGCTGCAAATTTGATTAATATCCAGGCCAAAACTGATACAAAATGTGTCTCTTGAGATGCCAAAGCTCCAAGTGAATCCAACGTCTACAAATGACTGAGAAAATACATGATATAGACCTAAAAACCACTCTATATAGCCTCAAGGAGTCGAATCCATGAGATAGGGATCAGTTTCACTTGCTCCCAAACAAGAATCTGAAGACTAGGAAGACCTAACAATTTGCTTCTAAAAGAGAGGAAACCGATTCATTTGACCTCTAGAGGATTTATCTGATGTATCTAACCTATATAAAAATAAAAACATGAAATTTACATTTATCTTGACCTCTTACATCAATAATTTCTCATTTCCCTAGATAGAAAGTCAAAAATTCAAAATTTGCTGAAGATTATGAAAATACAATTTTCCTCGCAAAAGCGCAGCGCCATGATAGGAAAAATAGTCTCTTTTCCAGGAAACTTTTGGAGACCTTACCAGTGTCCAAATAAGCTACATGATAGCTCATTGGAAATATCTCTGAGTATAATTTCCAAATATGCCTCAAGTTTCCAAAATTATTCTCATTTTCCCTGCCAAAAAGTGAATCTCCCAATACTGGTAAAAGTGCAGCGCCAAGGTCAAAAAGAAGGCAGAAACATGAAAATTTGATGGTTTTTTGCACTTTTGAGGGACCAGTTCTCCTCCAAATTTTCTGAAACTTGATAGGGTTGATGTATTCATCATTATTAACATGATGGTGGTGTTCATGTTTCCATTTAAGGCTCCAATAAAAAATCGTAGCACCAAGGGCGCTGCATTTTTGGTAGATTTTCTGTGTGCCAAAATTTTTGAGTTTTCTGCAAAACTAGGCCTCAGACATGGATCAGTATCTCTATAACCATGAGGTTTTTTGTAAACTAGAGAGACGTTTGTATTCTTTGGCCTGTTTTGAACATAAACCTCCTCTAGTTTCCTAACATTATTCTCTTATTTTCCACAATCGTCTCTGCAAAAAGGTGTCCAAAACAGGACATTTCTGGAAAATGTACCTTCAAAGATTTTTTTAAATTTCTCAAATTTTCTCCAAATTTACTCAAAATTTCTCAAGAGATGCCAAATAAGGTGTGTTATGCTATCATGGATATATCAACAAGTATTTCCAATTTACCCTTCTCCCTTTGACAAATTAGGGTTTCCTTGAGTTTGTCCTTCAAAAGTTAGGTTTTCTACCTCAAGCTTCTCCTTCTCCAATGCCTTCTTGAGACCTCTTGTTATTGGTTTCTTCCTAGTGGTTTGGGTCCTTTGTGGTGTCTTCTCCTCTCTTATTCTATATTTATCTCCTCCTCCATAATTTCTCTTTCCTGCGCCAGGTGTCTCTTTCCTCTTCCACGGTACGGTGTAAACCCTAGGGATGAGGAAATGGGAGTGGGGATAGGAAAATTATGGAGATGGGGAAAGGGGTTATTGAACTTAGGGAGGTGATAGGGGATCAAAATGTTTAAGGAATTGAGAATTATAATTTTATTATAGGGTTGATAGAGCTGCCCAGTAAATTAAGATGCCTAGGACGTAAGGTTTAGGGGAAATGAGATTTAGGGAAAGGAATAGAGTTTTACAGTGATGTAGGAATGGAATTCTAGGTTTATGGGAACCAAGTTGGGAATAAAGGGTGAATTTAGGGTTTGCATCTAGACAAACTTCCAAATTTGCATAGAAACCAAAAACACCATGAAATTTCTCTTGAAGACTGCAAGGAGGTGGAAATTACATGTTACTTACTTGCCAAGAGGTGATGACGGTATTTGCATAAGGTTTGACGAAATTTGGATGAGTTTTGAAGCTTTCAGAGCAAACTGGGCAAAAGCGCAGCACCAATCTGCAAAAAACGCAGCGCCAAGACAAAAGCGCAGTGCCACTGCAGCACTGTTTTGCAGACCACCTTTGGAGGTCTTCCCGGTGTCCAAATTGGACACAGGATAGTTCATTGGAAATATATTGAAGTCTGATTTCAAAATATACATTTTTTTTTCTTATTGGATTTGATTTACTTTTCAAAAGGTGATGTTTCCATGACTGGTCAAAAAGTGCTAAATGAGGGTGCAGAAATGCAGAGTGCTGGTGCAGGAAACTTTTGGAGGCCTTCCTCAACTCCAAATTGAGCTCATGATAGCTCATTGGAAATTTATATCTCTCTAGTTATAATTTGACTCACCAAGAAAGTCATTTGGACACTCCAGATATGAGAAAACGTGATTTTCCCAAGGTCACTCCAGAAGTGTAACAACTCTCCTATGGCACCTGTAGTTTTAATATTTCTCTAAAACCATGATACCTGTGTAAAAACTGAAGGATTTTTTTCTTCTTGGACCTATGATGGACAAAAAAATCTCTCAAATTTGTCAAATTCATATTTATTTGGTCAGATATATAGTTTGAAGAAAAACTAGCCCTATGAGTGGCAAATGACTTGACTCTTGGAATGATTTCTTAAAAAGTGATGGAGACATGATCTTATGAGTTGGAAAGACCTCATACTTACTGAAATGACCTACTTTATGGCTCTTCTGCTCAAATGTCTGGTTTCCATAAAAAAACCCTAGCTCAGTGGGAGAGGAAATTAGGGTTTAGTGCTTGTGAACAATGATGACTTGGGCACCCTTGGGAAGATACAACTCCCTTTGACATTTGATGTGTTGACATGTGGAATTCTGAGTTGGCAGCCTTTGGGAAAATGAATAATTATTACATTTGAACTAACTGAAGAAAATCATGAGTTTATTATGGGTCACCTTCACACATTCGGCTGCCCTTTATTGAAAATGAGACAATGCAATGATTTGACCTAATGAAACCCTAGTGACCTAATGAGAAATGAAAGAAGCTGACTCAATGAGTGACTTTGAATAAAATTGGATTGAGAGAATATATTTTTTCAATGTGATGAAGACATGAAAGAGGGTCAACATGCATATACTTATGAAGGAAAATGGGACACTTGACAAGGACAACCACCAGTGGAAAAATTTTATATCATGATCTAATGGAATGATGGAAAATTTATTCAGAATGGGACACCTAAGATGCACATGAAAAATGTGTTTTGATCCCTGGTGGAAGTATGAAAATACTAACACTAACAACTGGTAAGGACATTGCTGCAAATATTGTTGATAGGGACTTGGTTGTGTTTGTTGATATGACCATTGTGGGAACTGAGGATGTGGACCTTGCTAGACATGGGGTCGAGGATAAGGTCCCTAGTGAACATGAGGTCCAGTTTGTGGTCCCTGCTGAACATAAGGTCCAACCTGTGGTTCATGCTGAACATGAGGTGCAGCTTGTGGTCCTTACTGAACATAGGGTCCAACCTGAGGTCCTAGATGAGCCTGCTGGTACTGAGGAATTTTCTGATATGAAGCACCAGGTTGAGGCCGAGACTGGGGTTTCTGGTACTGAACTTGAGGAAATGGCTGGTATTGATTACAAAAATGATGAAGGAAAGGACCAGATTGGCCCAGAAGGAGATTTGGAACAACTTGCATGTAAGAACCAAATTGAGGATTAGTCACAACAACACTCACTAAAGGCTGGGGTTGTTGTACATACTACTAATATTGTATATTTGGCCTTTGAACATAAGAAATGTTAGGTTGCTGAGCATACAAATATGCTGCATTTGGCTGTTGAAAAGGATACTGAACCCGAGAATATTGAACATGAGTTTGAATTGCCCCAAGAATAGACCCAAAATTCAACTGCCCCACACCCAGAAGGGGAGGTACATAAAGAGGGTTAGAATACCCCCTAGGCATGGAGGAAACCGTGGATTGTCCACTCAATGGTGGGATTACAGTAATCATAGATGGAGAATAGGGGACAGAGCATCCGAACGACGCGGTCATTTGACTAATGGTGATTGTCGGTCGAAAAATAGGTTGAGACATAGTGACAACATTAGAAAGGAATGGTCCAGAAGATGGAGGAATACCTATTGACCAAATGGGATCCAGAAATAAGGGTGTATAACTGGAAGCTCCAGAAATAAGGTTTCACAAAGAGGTGTAACCGTGTGGGCGCGTAGACACAACATAACTAGACAGTATTTCAGTTCGACTACCCAAATCGTGATGTGTGGATCCGAACAACTCTCCCTCAGAGGGAAAAACCGACGAAGAGGCTTTTAGGATATACGAGCCAGAGGTTTCCTGAAGAGTGCTTTATAAAGCACTCACGAATGGAACATCATCAGCATTTGTAATATCCCAAAATGGTAGAAACAATAATATAGAACATATGCATAACTCCAACTACGGTAAAATCAGAATAAAACATGTAGAACTGGAAAAATGATGGAATACATTAATACATATTACATATGAGGAGAAATAGCTAAGACATATTATTATGTATCAACATCAAATGAATATAAATAGTGCTCCAAAAAGGGGTGCACTCAAGCCATCCAATTATGGTTGAAATGACTCTAAATACTAGCACTGGAAATGTTGTTTTGTCGTTACTGCTGGAAGGACTGCCTCTACACAATATTGTTGGAAACTGCTCTTGCATGGAAGAAGAAATTTGTGTGAGAGGCTGCTGGAGTGCTCAGATAGATCCATTATTTTAACCACAGACTCTACTCGAAAAACCCATAAATGGTTTATCCAGATTTTGAGTTTGGAATTTCGACCCTTTTTGGGTTGAAAACTGCACCCCTGATGTCTGAGTTACGCACTCCCTAGAGACAACTACTGATATGGGGCTGAAGGAATGATCTATCTAGTGTAATAACACCCATTGAGCTCAATAACTAAAGGAATGGTCCCTTCTCCCGATCCCAACTTGAGAAACTTAAGATCTAGCTTCTCCATTGAATATGCAACTGCTGCATGCACAACTGTTGGGTAATACTGCGTTGTCTAGAGGGCTGATGATGTAGCCTTATGATAGATAATATAATTTTGATCCCAGGATGTTGAAGTGATCCCCAGAGTGAAGGATTAATCCCTCATAGGATTCTAAGCTGAGTTGCTTGGAACTTCCTCTTCTCCTCAAACCCTCACTGCAGAATTACGCAATTACTGCAGGAAATGTTGCTGCATAGGAGAATAGATGGATGGTCTGATATTGTATATGTCAATTAAACTCCTGGAAGACTACAATGGATCCACAGTGTTAAGGGTTGATACCTCCATAGGTTTCTCAGCTTAAGTACTGAGAACAACCTTCCAACTCTCAAGCCGAAGTTCAGGAATGCGTAATTCCTGCAGCTGGAAGTGCAGATGATATTGGCTAAAAGTGGAATTGATTTCCAGATGATGAATTCTGCCCAAGAAAACCTTCATACAGTAGGCAATAGAAGTCCCCCATGGGTAAGGGTGGGATTCCCGCTCAGGAACACCCAGTGCTAAACAACACATTAGACTTAGCTAAACAGTTGAAGCATGCAAATAAATGTCTTACGACACTCAACAATAAAAATCTAGACTCCCCCTTACTTTCTTGCCCTCATATTCCTTTTATGGTTGTGAACCTTCCCTAGCCTTGGCCCACCTCATAACTATGCTGCACATGTGGCCACTAGCCTTCATAAAGACTGTGCTTTCCTCCATGTTCTCCATCATTGCTGTAATTACTATCCACTTCCTCCATCATGTGTGCATTTAATGCACCACTTCCTCCACCATCTCTGCAATTTCTTCTCCACTATCTCCATCATCTCGCATTTATTCCTCCACTATCTCCATCATCTTTCTCATTAATTCTCTATGACCTCCACTTTTTCTTCATTATTATGTTGCTCCACTACTACATAATACTACTCCACTACTCAATTAACCCACATTCACACTATAGAAGTGGATTTTATTCAACTACTGGGTTTATGGGTCTCTCCACCCTTTTATTTACTTGACTAAATAAGAAAATTAAGAACTCTAATATTCCAATTAGCTGATCCCAAATTTGGAATATTACAGTCCTCCCCGGAAAAATGTTTCTTTTCCTCAAGCAACTGAAAAAGTGGATGCTGCATAGATCCATCTTCCTCCCAAGTGGCATCCTCATATGGAAGGTTTCCCCATTTGCTCCAATGTGTTGTGAATGCCTAGATCCATAGCTGCCTCTCTAGAATGTCTATAATGGACTCCAGCTGTGTAGCTAGATGCCTCTCCTCATCAATGAGTCCCCAAGTGGCAACCATATGCTGTTTAAGAGCCTCTTCTCTACATGAGATATGTGAAGTGTAGTGGTTCCTTCCTGTTATGAAACCAACTCCAAAAATAGAAGAAAAGAGAGATCAATGCCTTAGAAATAGCCACTTCGAGGGGGTAACCTCCAATACATTACATAAATGAACAATTCTTGGATGATACAAAATACCAAAACCTCCTTCTATATATAGGAGTCCATGGGGTCACAATATAATCCTAGCCGACCTAACACTAATAATGTAAGGGCACAATAATAACAATATTGGGGTTACAGGGGTACAACAATAACAATAAGGGGGTTACACTAACAACAATAAGGGACTATACTTGTGATATAGGGACCTAACATGCCCATTTCCTTCAAAAAAGTGTTGTCCTCTGTTGGAATATTGTCATTGATGGCAAAGGCTTTGGCTACAAAGGAGCATCTGATCAGAAGAACAGAGGAAGTATCGGTCAAGGAGCAGAGACAAGCAGAGACATAGAGGTAGCAGAAGCAGCAGATGAAGAAGAGAAATTAGAGACAAAGCAGTAGAATTGAATTAAGGGTTTAATACAGTGGTTTAATACAGTTTGCAAAGGAGATGATAAAAGGGAGAGCTGCTAGGAAGAGACAAGGGAATATATTGAAGGACAAATTGAATATCTGGCCAAGATTTGTATATCGTAATGAAGAACTGGCTTAGTTTGATATTTGCAATTGTGGAACTACTCGGTTGAATATATGAGGGGCTCTCGAGGCTTTCAGTGTATCCATTGAAGAACTTAATGGCGGTAGAGATATGAGGTTTTTGATTGTACAGGTAGAAGCGAAACTGTGACAGGATAGAACTCTGAAATGGAAGATTGATATGTTATATATACCATAGCAAAATTGAAGAATGACAATGTTTGTAAGCAAATCCTGCCAAAGATAGACCAGAGTTATAGCGCAAACCCAGACTAACCCTTTGGAATCATGAACGGAACCTTGAGCGAAGGACGGAACCACGAAGGAGGAACAGTGAAGGCGGTTTATGGTTTTCATCGCACCGCTTTCAACGGGCAAGCAGTATTCAAAAGGTGGGGAGTGATTCCATAGAACAGGTGACACGCTTCCCTGTACGATTTTACAAAACCACTTTTCACTATGCGCCATCGCGCGTTATAGTTCGACCAAGGACGCCCAGCGATATCATTGAGCATCGTTGATCTGGGAAGGGGTCATCGGACGGTCATCATTTTTTGAAGGTGCACAAAGATTAACACAGGTACGGCGGGACATCGCATGTTAACGTTCGGCATCGGAGGTCGAGCGATATGCATATACGCCGTTGATCTGGAAGCTGGCTAATCTAACGGTGATCGGACGCTGGACTTGCGCGAAATTTACTTATGGTACCGTGCGCGTATTTGATTGGCTATTGACTATATTTGTGGGCCCGGGGTCAAAGGTTTATCATATTATTTGAAAGCGCTAAAATGTGAAAGTTTAACCTTAATCCTAAAGTTAAGTTCTAAAGTATTAAATTAATTATTTAATTACCAAGATCAATGGAACAGTGAGAGTTATGGAGACCCCGCTGGATTATCTATTTTGACCCCGTCCACGAACACCATTAGCAATTGAATGGTTTTTGACCCAAGGTTTTAATAAAGGCGAAAACTATATAAGGTGATGAGAATCATGAAGAATGGTGTGCATGCGAAAAGGGCTGGTAATAAACGAATCTCTTTCAGAGATATCTGTATGAATAAACTCTGATATATCTGAGTCTATGGTGCACCTATGAATATGATGATTAATCAAGATCTTTAGATCAGATGATGATTAATTCCTAGTTTAATCGACTGACGAAATCATGAAGAACGTATGCATGAGTAAGGCTTGTGAATTAATACTTCACTCTGAAGTATATCTGTATGGAATGGGTAACAGATTGCTGAGAGATCTGAATTAAGAATGCACCTCTGAAGAAAATGAATAAATCCGGTATGTAGTGTGGAAGTGGATGAAACGTGGACTACAGTAGTACTGAGGATCGAAGGCTTTAGTGAGGGGTTGAAGCTCCCTTCCAATGGTAACTGGTAAACGAGAGCAGTGGGTTGTAGCTCCCTTCTAGGAGAGGCTGGTAAATGAGAGAAGGTTGTAGCCTTCTGCAGGTGGGTACCTGCATGCTAGTATAAGTCTACACCAGCATAAAATTGTAGAAGTTTTCTCTATAATAAATATTGAAGATTGAGATTACAGTAGCAGTGGTTTTCTCCCGATTTGGGTTTCCACCTTAAATCCTGGTGTTCATATGTGTTTTTTATGTTTGATGGTTTGTTCTATTATTTCCATTCATGCTTAATGCTTATCTGATGCAATGCTCTAAGTAAAGACATAATAAGATATCTGGACATATATGTTGGATGCAGTACTGTAACATATGGTTTTAAGAGAAAGAAAAGAAAAATTGTTCAGCCCTAAATACTAATTCACCCCCCCCTCTCAGTATTTTTCCCAACAATTGGTATCAGAGCAAGTCCTTCTGAAAAAGCTTAGCCGCTAGAAGGAAGATCAAGCAAGATGAGCAATCAAGATGGAACAGCATCTATCAGGCCTCCGCTCTTTAACGGAAACAATTTAATCTTCTGGAAAACAAGGATGAGATCCTATCTTCAGTCTCTGGGAGCAGAGGTATGGGAAATTCTTGAAGGAGGATATCAATATCCAGCTGCAGTACCAACAGATCCGACGGGAAGAAATAATTATGAAACAAATGCAAACGCGGTCAATGCTCTATTGGGAAGTCTAATTGAATTAGAATTTTTCAAAATCATGCAGCTGAATACAGCAAATACAATATGGGACAAAATTATTCTAAGTTATGAAGGTGATGCAAAGGTAAAAGGTGCTAAACACCAAACTCTCAAAATTCAATATGAGAATCTAAAAATGGATAATGAGGAGAGCATTGCCAATTTATTTTTATGTCTTGATGATATTGTAAATTGTATGAGAAATCTGGGAGAAACAATAACTGAATCTACTTTGGTTGAGAAAGTCCTAAGATCACTAACGACAAAATTTGAGTCAAATGTCTCTGCTCCTGAAGAAAAGCAGGATCTTCAAAATCTTACTATGGTGCAACTTCATGACATACTAACTGCATATGAAATGAGAAGAGGAGGACCATATGAAGTCAAAGAAGCAGTCCTTAGAACTTCTACAAAAGGGAAGGAAGTACAAAAAACAGAAGGATCAGGATATATCTCAGAAGAAGATGAGATAAATTTTGTAAAGAAACTTCAACTTGGCACAGGATGGTTCAGAGGTAAGCTTCCTTTCAAATGTTTTGATTGATGAAGAGTTGGTCATTATACTGCTAAGTGTCCTTATAAATAAACACATAAAAACGGGAAGGAAGTAGCAAAAAGGAATAAGAATCGTTTTAGCACTAGAAATAGTTACTATACTCATGAAGACAGTGATGGGTTATCCGATAGTGAGGAAGAATGTGAACAAGATCTTAGACTTCTCATGGCATTTGAAAAAGAATCTAGAGAAGAAAAGGATACCTTTGTGGATGCTCTAGAAGATAGTGATTTTCTTGATGAAAACAATAAACTCAAAATATGCTTAGAAGAGAGTAAAATAACCTTAGAAACTCTGAAAAATCATATTGAAGAAAAAAAGAAACACAATGAGAAATTAGAATGTGAAGTAGTAAGTCTAAGAAAAGAACTTGAGAAAGTAAAAACTCTGAATCTTAGGTTTGCTAAAGGATCTGAAACCTTATATGAGATTATCAAGGTACAATGTTCTCCTCTTACAAAGAGAGGTCTTGGATATATCGGAGAATCTTCTCAGGCTTCAGCACCAAATTATCTAAAAGCAGTTACAGCTTGTTTACAACATGCTGCCACTCAGCAAGGGAATAAAGAATCTTTACAGGTAAAGCATGATCATCTCAATTCAAAGAACACTAAAATGAGGGAATGTGCTCTTGGCTTACCAATCAACAAGTAAATTCATGTGGAAGATTTTATGATCCTCAATATTCTTCTTCAATGGACAATGTTTCTCAATACAATTTTGGTCATAAAGTTGTTCAATGTGTTGCATATAAAACCATCATTAAAGAGAAGAAGAAAGAAAAGGATCCGATATTGAAACAAAGGAATTTCTTATAACAACTTTTCTCCTTTTCAAAAATGAGGTGAATGTCTTGTTAAAATTAACTTTGGCCATGAAGAATCTGAATGCAGGAGAAAAGTTCAACCAAAAGAGCATTTTCCTTCAAGCTCCAAAGTATGGAAAAAGAAGGAATTACAGGTTGAAAATTGTGACATATCGTTATTTGCAGAAGCTGAAGAAAATCAATGGTACATTGATAGTGGGTGCTCAAGACACATGACAAGTGACAAAAACAAACTTCTTGCATATAGTGCTCTAGAAAAGGAAAAGAAAGTTACATTTGGAAATGATACTCCTGTGGTAATTAAGGGAAAAGGGTCTGTGTTTTTCTAAAAGAAAATGTGAAAGCTAATGAAGTCATGTATGTGGATGGATTAAGGCATAACTTGTTAAGTGTAAGTCAAATGTGTGATCAAGGAACTGAAGTTGTCTTTAGTTTAAAAGAATGTGTGGTACGTGATCTTGATACGGGTAAAGCAATTATAAAAGGGAAAATAACTCCAAACAACCTATATATATTGAAGAACTGCAAAGAACAATGCTATCTGAGTAAATATTCAGAAAATTGGCTATGGCATAGAAGGTTGGGGCATCTGAGCTTCTCTCAAATCAACAAATCAAGCAGACTTAAAGCTGTTCGTGATCTTCCCAATATTTCTCTACCTAAAAATATCATATGTAAATCCTGCCAATTCGGTAAGCAAACTAGAGTACAATTTAATGCCAAGGAAGGATCAACAAGTAAGCCTCTTGAACTCATCCATACTGACATATGTGGACCTATGAGGAAAAAGTCACCATGTGGTGAAGAATACTACATCTTATTCATTGATGACTTTTCTAGAATGTGTTGGATTGGGCTGCTTAAACACAAAGATGAAGCATTTGAGAAATTTCAGATTTTCAAAGCACTAGTTGAGAATGAATTAGATCTAAAAATCAAGTGTCTCGGATCTGATCGAGGAGGATAATATACATCAGATGAATTCATGAATTTTGTGAACAACATGGCATAAAAAATGATTTTGTAGGCAGCCTCCCTAGCAAAATGAATTGTTGCGAAAGAATGAATAGAATAGTTCAACAAATGGATAGAGCTATGCTTGATGATTCCGGAACACCTGACACATTTTGGGGAGAAGCAGCACATACAGTAGTAAACATTCTCAACAAGGCACATGTTCATGTAAATAGTGATAAAACTCCATATGAACTTTGGTATGGTAATCCTCCCACAGTGAAGCACTTTAGAGTTTTTGGAAGTAGATGCTTTATAAAAAATAATGATGAAAAACTTGGAAAATTTGAACCTAGAGCAGATGAAGGAATACTTCTTGGTTACTCCTCTAGGAGTAGGGCATATAAATGTTACAATAAAAGACTTAGGAAGATTGTTAAATGTATTGATGTTGTGATTGATGAGTCTCCTATGACTCCAATGAAGAAAAGAAAATAACGAGATGAAGATGATGATGACACATATCCTTCTACATAAAATAAGCAATGGTACACCAAGCATTGAACAGAAGGAAAGAACCCAAGATGATTTCTGTGAAAGGCTACCTCGGATAATATTCAAGATATCGAATCTCAAATTTTTGGGAGAAAGGGATGGGTATTTTCAAGAACTCTTTTAGGATCTTCTAGCAATCACAGCGACTACATTACTATTAGACCTCACAATGTTAATCAAGCTAGCAAAGATGAATGTTGGGTTCAAGCCATGAATGAAGAGCTTGATCAAGTTGAAAAGAATCACACTTGGGAATTAGTACCAAGACCTCATAACAAAAATGTCATTGGAACTAAATGGATATTCAAAAACAAGTTAAATGAGAATGGGGATGTTGTAAGAAACAAAGCTAGACTTGTTTGCAAGGGTTATACTCAACAAGAAGGTATAGACTTTGAAGAAACTTTTGCTCCTGTAGCTAGACTTGAAGCCATAAGAATGTTTCTTGCTTTCCAAGCCAACAAATCAAAGTTTATCAAATGGATGTTAAATGCAGCTTTTCTCAATGGTGATCTAGAGAAAGAATTTTACATCGAACAACCAAGAGATTCATTTTGGGAAATGATGAAAAACTCGTTTGTAAACTTAAAAAGGCTCTATATGGTCTCAAACAAGCTCCAAGGGCATGGTACTATCGTCTTGACAAATATCTTCATCAACAAGGATTTTCAAAAGAGTCTGCTGATAGCAATTTATACACAAAAACTGAAAATGAAAAACTATTGATTGTGGTTGTATATGTTGACGATATCATTTTTGGAAGTAATGAAGAGTCTGTGAGTTAGAAATTTGCTTCTGATATGCAGCAAGAATTTGAAATGTATTTACTTAGGGAACTAACATTCTTTCTTGGATTGCAAGTGCAACAAGTAGCAGATGGCATTTTATTATCACAAGAAAAATACCTTAAGAAAATCCTGAAGAAGTATGGCATGGAAGATTGCAAACATGTAAGTACACCAATGATAACCGGATGTAATCTCAGTTCTAGTGATGATTCCCCCACGGTGAATCAACCAGAATACAAATCTATAATAAGAAGTCTACTTTATCTCACTAGGACAAGACCAGACATTATGCATGTAGTTGGGATTGTTGGATGATTTCAAGCCAATCCAAAAGAGTCTCACCTTCAGGATGTGAAAAGAATATTCAAATATCTACAAGGAACTCAAGATTTTGGACTATGGTATCCAAATAATGCTGATCTTACTCTTCATGTATACACTGATGCAGATTGGGCTGGAAGTGTAGATGATCGAAAAAGCACTAGTGGTGGTGCATTCTATATGGGGCCCCGGTTAGTATCTTGGTTTTAATAAACAAAGCTCTATTGCCTTATCTGGCTTGACTTAGGAATATGTGTTTGCTGACATCATGTTGCACTCAACTTCTACGGATGAGTAAACCCTGCAAGACTTTCAAATCAAGATTTCTACTCCTATCTCCAAGTATGTGTGATAATAAAGTGCCATCGGTATCTCAAAGAATCACATTTATGCATTTCAAGACCAACACATTCCCATCAAATATCACTTCTTACGTGAACAAGTGCTTGAACAAAAGGTGAAATTGGAGTATGTTTCCTCCAAAGAACAAGTTGCTGATATATTTACCAAACCTCTACCCAAGGAAGCATTCAAATATCTCAGAAAGAAACTGGGAGTAGTCTTTGCCATGCAGAGGACCAAGTTTACTTAAATATAGAATATTAAATTGGGTATGAGGTGCTGTTGGGCATCTCTGAATGCACAGGCTAAGGGGGAGAATTGGTCATGTGAAAAGAATGCTTTGTTGGAATACTAATTATTTGTTGTAGTCTGATCTCATTGTATAAGTCATTTTTGTTATCTCATCAAATACTATGTTTAAGATGCAGCATGATCTCAGGGGGAGCATGGTATTGTTGGTACAAAGGATCTCGATCAACTCTTTTCCATTGATGTCAAAGGCGGAGGAAAAGTAAAGCATGGATTCTATAAGACTAATAGAGAAAGAATATTGCCATCAATGCCAAAGGGGGAGATTGTTGGAATATTTTCATTGATGGCAAAGGCTTTGGCTACAAAGGAGCATCTGATCAGAAGAACAGAGGAAGTATCGGTCAAGAAGCAGCAGATGAAGTAGAGAACTTAGAGACAAAGAAGTAGAATTGAATTAAGGGTTTAATACAGTGGTTTAATATAGTTTTCAAAGGAGATGATAAAAGGGAGAGCTGCTAGGAAGAGACAAGGGAATAGATTGAAGGACAAATTGAATATCTGGCCAAGATTTGTATATGGTAATGAAGAATTGGCTTAGTTTGATATTTTCAGTCGTGGAACTACTCAGGGGCTCTCGAGGCATTCATTGTATCCATTGAAGAACTTAATGGTGGCAGAGATATGAGGTTTTTGATTGTACAGGTAGAAGCGGAACTGTGACAGGATAGAACTCCGAAATGGAAGATTGATATGTTATATATACCATAGCATAATTGAAGAATGACAATGTTTGTAAGGAAATTCTACCAAAGATAGACCATAGTTATAACGCAAACCCAGACTAACCCTTTGGAATCATGAACAGAACCTTGAGCGAAGGACAGAACCAAGAAGGAGGAATAGTGAAGGCGGTTTATGGTTTTCATCTCACCGCTTTCAACGAGCAAGCAGTATTCAAGAGGTGGGGAGCGATTCCATAGAACGGGTGACACGCGTCCCTGTACGATTTTACAAAATCGCTTTTCACTATGCGCCATCGCGTGTTATAGTTCGACCCAGGACGCCCAGCGATATCATTGAGTGTCGTTGATCTGGGAAGGGGTCATCGGACGATCATCATTTTGAAGGTGCGCGAAGGTGCTAGGTACGGCGGGCCATCGCACAATAATGTTTGGCATCGAGGAGGTCGGCGATATGCATATACGTAGGATTGTCTAGGCTTGGCTAATCTCATAATAGTCAGTTATTTGGACTTGTGCAAAATTGCCTGGTACCATGTGCGTATCGGTGGCTATTGACTATATTTGTGGGCCCATGGTCAAAGGTTTATCATATTATTTGAAAGCGTTAAAATGCGAAAGGTTAACTTTAATCCTAAAGTTCTGTTCAAAGTTTTAAATATATTTATTTATCAATTTCTTCAAATTGATAAATAAATTAAAAAGAAATCAAAGAGGTATGTAAGGGTGGTAAATGAAAATACTGTCAAAGGAATACCATTAGCAATTGAATGGTTTTTACCCAAGGTTTTAAAAAGGAGAAAACTATATAAGGTGATGAGAATCATGAAGAACTGTGTGCATGCGAAAGGGTTGATAATAAACGAATCTCTTTTGGAGATATATGTATGAAAAACTCTGATATATCTGAATCTATGGTGCACCTATGAATATAATGATTGATCAAGATCTCTAGATCAGATGATGATTAATTCCTGGTTCAATCGACTGACGAAATCATGAAGAACGTATAAGGGTTGTGAATGAATACCTCACTCTGAAGTATATTTGTATGGAATGGGTAACAAATTGCTGAATTAAGGATGCACCTCTGAAGAAATTAAATAAATCTGTTGGCCTAGAAGGTATGTTGTGTGGAAGTGGATGAAGCGTGGTCTGTACTGATGCTGAGGGTCGAAGCCTTCAGTAAGGGGGTTGTAGCTCCCTTCCAGTGGTAGCTGGTAAAGGAGAACAGGGGGTTGTATCTCCCTTCCAGGAAAGGCTGGTAAAGGAGAGAAGGTTGTAGCCTTAAAACGAGGTGGAAGTCACATCTTTAGTATAAATCTGCCTGTATCAAATTCTGGTACTCTCTATAATAAATAAATAAGAATAAGATTACAGCTTGAGTGGGTAGTTTCTACCGATTTGGGTTTCCACCTTAAATCCTGGTGTTCATATGTGTTGTTCTGTTTGATGGTTTTGTTACGTAATTTCCGTTCTTGTCTTATCTATGCAATTAATACAAATAAAGACATAATAAGATATGCGGACATACATGATGGATGCGATGCTGTAACATATAGTTTTAAGAGAAAGAAAAAAATTGTTGACCCCTAAACAATTTGATTCACCCCCCTCTCGATTGTTTTCCCATATCCTCAATGCTTGAGTAGCTCAGTCCTTACGTATAAAATTATCATATTTGGTAATTTCTTAAGTTTAATTGATACTTTGAAATTGATCGATTTCATAGGCTTGGCGAGTTCTTGTTTTAAGTGTGCCAATGCCAAGGGTTAATATGATTTTTCCTTCCTCATCAAGTTCTAGAAATATTGTTTGAACTAGAAGATTTTCACCTATAACCTTCTTTAAGCATGAAACATGGAAAGTTGGATGCACTCATGAAGAAGCAGGAAGCTCCAATTTGTATGCCATAGTACAAACCTTTTGCAACACCTTGTAAGGACCATAACACTTTGGTGATAATTTATTATCCTTCTTATATTGCTTGAGGGACATTTGTTTGTATGGTTGTAGTAATAAAAATACCAAGTCTCCTACATCAAAACTTCTCTGGGTGCGATGTTGATCTTCCTGTTGTTTCATTCATTTTTGTGCCAAATTTAGGTTATCCTTTAAGAGTTGGACAACTTCTTGTTGATGCTCAATGTGATCCTCCACTGCTTGAACCCTAGAATTTTCCCTTAAAGAAGATGTGATGGAAGGTGGATGATATCCATAAGGTGCCATAGTATGGAAGGAAGTGTTCTACCACCATTCAGCGAGAGGTAACCACTTGACCCATTGTGTTTGTTTATCAAATACAAAACAACGAAGATATCCTTCCAAACATTTATTTTCTATCTCAGTTTGACCATTGGATTAAGGATGATAAGATGAGCTATGAGCTAATTGAGTACCCAAATAAGAAAATAACTCCGTCCAAAAATTTCTAGTAAAAATGGGATCTCTATTGCTCATAATAACCTTTGGGTTTCCATGTAACTTTTGACTTGTGTCCATAAATGTAGTAGTAGATGTACTTGCTTTAAATGGATGAGATAATCTACAAAAGTGTGCATACTTGGTAATTATATCAACTACCACCATGATGACACTCTTTCCTTCGGACTTAGGTAAACCTGCACCAAAATCCATTGAAACCTCCTCCCAGCGTTGACTTGGAATGGATAAATTTTGTAGAAGACTCGGGGTCTTAATTGTCTCAATTTTACTTTGTTGGCAAACCAAATATTCCGCTAGAAACTTTTGAATATCATATTTAAGGCCATCCCAAAAAAATTATTTCTTAACCCTGTGGTAAGTTTTTAAAAATCTTGAGTGTCCTCCAAAAATATAAGTGTGCAATTCCAAAAGAATCTTTTGTTTTAGTTGGGAATTCTTGCAAACATATAAGCGATCTGTGTACCATAAGGAATCATTTTTCCAAGTAAATGTATCAGATGTACTAGGATCTTGCTGCAACTTTTGAATGAGCGTCCACAATTCTTCGTCCTTATTCTATTCATCCTTCCTTTGGATTTATCATTTTGGTGGATAATAGAAGTATTTCCTTGATACTTCCACCTCTTCATCCTTTCTTGAGAGTGCATCTGTAACAACATTTAGCTTCCATTTTTTGTAGATGATTTCAAAATCATAACCCAACATATTTGTGACCCATTTTTTCTGCTCTTCTGAAGATATTCTTTGTTGCAAAAATTGTTTAAGACTATCATGATCATTTTTTACCTTGAAGTGTCATCCTATTAGGTAAGGTCATGATTTCTTTAGTGCATGATGTAGTATTGCCAACATTTCCTTCTCATAAATAGCTTTCTGTAAATACTTTCCTTTGATTGGACGTATTTCAAAAGCAATGGGTCTTCATTCTTGCATTAAAACAACACCAATTCCATTTCCTGAGGCATCACATTCCACAATAAAGGTTTTTGTGAAGTTTGGCATAGCTAAGACTGGTGCTAGGCACATTGCCTCTTTAAGATGTTCAAAGGCCTTAGTTGTTTCAGGAGTCCATGAAAATGCATCTTTCTTCAATAATGTTTTTAGAGGTGCTGCTATTCTCCCATAATTCTTAACAAACTTGTGATAATACCGTGTTAACCCGAGAAATCCTCGCAACTTCCTAATGGTTGTGGGGACTTTCCATTCCTTAATGGCTTTAATTTTGTTAGGGTCTACCTTAACACCCTCGTGAGATATAATATGACCCAGATATTTCACCTCTTGTACTCCAAAGAAACATTTGGATGTTTTTGCATATAATTGTTTCTCCTCCAATAGTTTGAGCACCCTGTCAATATGTTGAACATGATCCTTCCAAGACATGTTGTAGATTAGTATGTCATAAAAAAATACTAGCACAAATTTTCTAAGGGTTTGAAAATGGAATTCATAAACCCTTGAAATGTAGAAGGTGCATTGGTAAGGCCAAAAGGCATGACCAAAAATTCATAATGAACCTCAGGAGTTTGAAATGTTGTTTTCGGAATATCTTCAGTCTTCATTCTAATTTGATGATATCCTGAACAAAGATCCAACTTGGTAAAATAAATTACTCCATGTAATTCATCCAATAATTCATGAAGGATATCTATAAGGCCTGATGTTTGGAGGAACACACACTGGAATCAAATGAATAGCATGATCATGATCACGAATAGGTGGGAATCATTTGGGAGTTTCAAACACCTTGGAATGATTTTCCAAGACTTTTTGGAGATCTACAAAAATAGATGATTTTGATGTTGGAAATTCTAGTGAACATAATTGTGCAATTACGCCTCATTGTTATTTCTTCAAAAGCTTTGTCATGACATTAGAGCTTATTATCTTTCCTAGCTTCCCTGCGATACCCCGAAATTTGATTAACTTTCCTTCCGAAAAAAATTCAAGAAAATCTCTTGAAAATTAAAAGCTATCGTCCCCAAAGATTGTAGCCATTGTACTCCTAGTACAACATCAACACCTCCCATTGGAATGGAAAGCATTGGAATATTCAATACATATTCCCCCATGGTTAGCTTGATATTATGGCATTTTACAAAGCAATTTATAGTTCCTCCATTTTCAACTATCACTTCACATTCTCGTGCTGGGTATAGGAAACAATTCAATTCCTTGGCTACCTTACAATGAATAAAATTATGGGTATTACCCGAATCAATCAACACTATTACCTTTTTATTCTTGATATTTCCTTCTATCTTGAGATTTTGAGAAGTGGTAATTCCTGCCAATGCATTACATGATATGGTTGAACTCATTTCTTCTTCTTCTAGGGTTGGTTCCTGGTGTATATCCTCTTCTTTTGAAGTTTCTTGTTCATTTTCTTCCTCCTCTTCATAATCTATGTAAAATAATTTCTTCTCAGCACACTTATGACCTTTAGTGTATTTTCTATCACAACTGTAGCAATGCCATTTTTCTCCTTTTTCTTCCAATTGTTGTGGTGTCAAACTTGTAGGTTGTGGAAGTTTAGGAGTAGAAACACTTCCATCTTCATAGATGTGAGTGGTAGGCTTTCTTGTCGCCATAATTTTACATTCAATTTTTCTTGCCAACCTGAATGCATTCTCCAATGAATCAGGTTCCCAAACAGAAACTTCATGTTGGATGTTATCCTTTAAAGTCCCTATGAAGAAATATATCATGTGTTCCTCTGGAATATCAGTTACCCTTATATTCAATTTTTGGATGTCCTCAATGTACTCCACCATTGAACCCTTTTTTTTTTTTTTTTTATCAATTGGCTAAAGAAGGTGTTGCTCTTTGTATCCTCATAATGCGCTATCATTTCCTCCGTAAAAATTGACCAAGTGATGATTTTTTAACGAGATCAAAGCCATCGATACCATACAAATGTATTTTTTTCTAAATGTAAAGTTGCAATGCGTACCTTTTGTCTATTTTTCACATTATTGAGATCAAAATATTTCTCCATCTGTAGTATCCATGTTATGGGATCCTTGCCATCAAAATTCCTCATATCCATATTTGGAATATGGTGGTTATTCAATAAAAAATTAGAGTTTATGAAATCACGATTAAAATTTATTTTGTTCTCATCATGAGTTCCTCTACTATCTTTCCGTAATTAGGAATCATTTCTTGTATTAACCTTGTCATCAAACCTTCCATGTCTGCCATTTTTTCATCGATCTTAGCTCCCATGTCATCCATATAGCTTCCATGCTATCCATCTTAGATTCCATGCCATTATTCAAACCATCGATGCCTTTCTTCAAGACTTCCATTTCATTTTTTATTTCTCCTTATGAGAGTGAAATTTGGTGCACTTTCTCTTGTAATTTTGATATTTCACGTTGCACTTCTTCCTGTTCATGAGTCATAGTAGAGCCTTTTGAAGGCTTAATTTGTGTTGAATTATTTTTAGGTTGCATTTTAGAACCCGATATTGATATCTATGCTTCAATATGCCCTTGGAATCACTTCAAACTGATTTTTCACACAAGACTTATGCATTTCGAAGAAAAAAAATACACACATTTTTCTTGCTTTTGAGGAGCTCGATATTGAAACTGAATTATCTCTGTGATTTCAGATCTTCAATATCTGAAATTCGGCCCTGTAGTAGCCCTCTAAATATTCTTTCGAACGCCACAGGTCTGACCTGATTTGGATTCTTCAAGACAAAGTTATGCCCAATATCCCACAATGACTTAATTATGGACTGGTTCAGCAGAGCGAATTAGCACGACGTGCCACATGTCACTGTTTCCTCCTTCAACTTTGAAGTTAATATAAAGGAAACTATAGTCCATGAAATTGCGACAACATTTTATAGAATTCCAATCTGATGCCCAGAGAGAGAGTTATGATGATTTTCCCACGATCACCTCTTTGAGATGAAATTTGGGAGCCTGAAAAAACCCTAACTTCCACAGATCATATCTCTGAAAATATTGTGAACCAAGATCTGAAATTTTTACAGGAATTTTCTGAGGATTTCGGCTTTTCTCTGTATAAATTTCAGCTTCTAAACCTTAGTAGAAACAACTTTATAGCGCAAATTCCATGATGATCCATTTTAGGTGAAATTCGAGAGCCTAAAAAAAGCCTAATTTCCACAGACCATATATCTGAAAATATTGTGGACCAAGATCTGAAATGTTTACACGACGTTCCTCAGGATTTTGGATTCGCTCTATAAAAATTTCAGCTTCTGAACCTTCGTAGAAAAAAAATTATAGTGAAAATTCCATGATGACCTATTTGGAGCAGCAAAACCCTAGAATCCAAAGCTCTGATACCAAATGTTATGAAACCAGCTCCAAAAATAGAAGAAAAGAGAGATCAATGCCTTATAAATAGCCACTTCGAGGGGGAAACCTCCAATAAATTATATAAATGAAAAATTCTTGGATGATACGAATGAACAAAACCTCCTTCTATATATAGGAGTCCATGGCGTCACGATATAATCCTAGTCTTCCTAACAATAATAATGTAAGGGCACAATAATAATAATATTTGGGTTACAGGGGTACAACAATAACAATAAGGGGGTTACACTAACAACAGTAAGGGACTATACTAGTAATATAGGGACTTAACACTTCCCCAAGTGGAAAGTCCCAACTCATAAACTATCTCTCCAACCCATGCTACATGGAGTAGGTTGTGTCTCTCCTTGTTCCAATCCTTGGCCCTGATGGCCTTGCTTGCTCTAAGCAACATCTCAACACTGTGCAAATTAGGAAATAGAGACATATGTATTGACATGTGAAATTTCGAAACATGTTCTCCCAATAGCAGCCACCGCAGCAATGCATATTGTTGCCACACCACCTCATCATCATACCAAGTATGGTGGTCATACTCTCCTAAAAAAAGCCAATGCAACAAGAATTCTTGTTTCCATCCAACATCATCATTATGCAAGGTATGGTAGAATTTCAACCCATATTCTCCCAAGAGTAACCAGCGCAACAAGGACTCTTACTGCCACCCCACATCATCATAATGCAAGCATGAAGCAATGATATACTTATTGATATGTAGAATGTCACACCAAACTAGCATAGCCAGGATTCCTGCTGCCACATCATATGAGTATCATGCAAAGTCCCAAACAATAACATACCCATTGACATGTGATATGTCACATGATGGCCAAAATCTCTCAAAATTAACGAACACAACCATGTGTCAAGTTGATGTATCTCATTACTACTGTAAAAGGTAGGAAACAGTGATATACAAATGGAAATATAAGATGCAATGTCTTGGCCATACTCTCCCAAGAGTAACTAGTGTAGCCATGCCTTCTACTACTACATCAGCTCAATATTGTGCAAGGCATGGAACATACCTATCTGAAATGCTGGGTGGTAACCATACTCACCAAAGAGCAGCCAACGGATCCAATCTTCCTGCTGCCCTGTGTCATAGATTTGAAAGTATCTTTCCAACCACTTGCTCATCATCTCCAACCATCCATCCAACTGTGGGTGATGACTCATATCATGCACTAGCTCGGTATCCACCCAATGGAGAATCTCCCGCAAAACAATACTCATACAATAACTATCCCCATCACTATCTATGGCCTTGGGAATACCATGAAACATGAAGACATCCTGGAAAGATAATCCGATCATGGGTGAAGAGATGTAATATGTGAAAATTTCGAAGAATTGTGCATACCTCGACAGCGGATCAATGTCGACAATACCAGCCTCCACAATCTGATGACAATATTTTCACTCCATAATATGTCGAAGTGCATCCTCCTTGAGGTATCTCCATGAGAACCTCTCTCTGATGGCCCAATAGAACCTTTGAGGTTTTGAATATGCTGCATGCAGAAACTTCTCTTTGAGCTGTGAGATACTCATAAAGAAGGCGTTGTCTTGATAATGGAAGATGTTATCCATTATATGATGTGTACTATCTACCATTTGCCCATCCATTGCTTCATAAGTGAATTGGTCATCAGAATGCTCAAATAATAACTGGGCCCTCAAATCATCATTTCTCCTTAGTGACAACGTTGTTGAACTCCATGATAGTGCATCTATTGTCTCATGGCCCTCTCCATACACAATGCTAAACTCATAGTCCTGCATTGTACTAATCCACTATTGTTGCCTCTTCTACAGCTGTTTCTCCTCCTCAAAAAGATGCAGAAGACTATGGTGGTTCGTCTTCACCTAAAATCTACTGCCCATCAAAAGCTGTTGGAATTTGACCAATGCATGCATAATGGCCAATATCTATTTGTCGTAAAGAGAATACGACAGCTCATGTGACTGTAACTTCTGGTCCTCGAAAGCTATTGTATAGCTTTCATTTGATGAGATACTTTGAAATTGATTGATTTCATAGCTGGCGAGTTCTTGTTTCCGTGACTACTTCAGGTTCCAATATGATCTTTCCTTCCACATCAAGTTTTGGAAATATTGTTTGAACTAGAATTTTGTCCCCTATAACCTTCTTTAAGCATGAAACATGGAAAACTGGATGCACCTGCGAAGAAGTAGGAAGCTCCAATTTGTATGCCATAGTACCAATCTTTTGCAACACCTTGTAAGGACCATAGTACTTGCGATAATTTATTATCCTTCTTAGCTTGCTTGAGGGATATTTGTTTGTATGGTTGTAGCCGTAAAAATACCCAATATCCTACATCAAAACTTCTCTCCTTGCGATGTTGATCTGCCTATTGTTTCATTCATTTTTGTGCCAAATTTAGGTTATCCTTTAGGAGTTGGAGAACTTCTTGTTGATGCTTGATGTGATCTTCCACTACTTGAACCTTAGAAATTTCTCTTAAAGAAGATGTGATAAATGGTGGATGATATCCATAAAGTGCTATAGTATGGAAGGAAGTGTTATACCACCATTCAACGAGAGGTAGCCAATTGACCCATTGTGTTTTCTTATCAAATACAAAATTAGGAAGATATCCTTCCAAACATTTATTCACTATCTCAGTTTAATCATCAGATTGAGGATGATAAGATGAGATATGAGCTAGTTGAGTACCCAAACAATAAAATAATTCCGCCCAAAAATTTCCAGTAAAAATGGGATCTTTGTCACTTACAATAATCTTTGGGTTTCCATGTAGCTTTTGACTTGTTTCCATAAATGCAGTAGCAACTATACTTGCTTTAAATGGATGATATAATCCACAAAAGTGTGCATACTTGGTAATTATATCAACTACCACCATGATGACACTCCTTCCTTCGGACTTAGGTAAACCTGTGATAAAATCCATTGAAATCTCCTCCCAACGTTGACTTGGAATGGATAAAGTTTGTAGAAGACTCAGGGTCTTAATTGTCTCAACTTTATTTTGTTGGTAAACCAAAAATTCCACCACAAACTTTTGAATATCATATTTAAGGCCATCCCAAAAAAATTATTTCTTAACCCTGTGGTAATTTTTTAAAAATCTTGAGTGTCCTCCTAAAATATAAGTGTGCAATTCCAAAAGAATCTTTTGTTTTAGTTGGGAATTCTTGCAAACATATAAGTGATCTGTGTACCATAAGGAATCATTTTTCCAAGTAAATGTATCAGATGTACTAGGATCTTGCTGCAACTTTTGAATGAGCGTCCACAATTCTTCGTCCTTCTTCTATTCATCCCTTGCTTCGGTTATCCAATCTGGTTGGATAATAGAAATGGCACAAATCAATGCTTCCACCTCTTCATCCTTTCTTGAGATTGCATCTGTAACAACATTTAGCTTCCATTTTTTGTAGATGATTTCAAAATCATAACCCAACATATTTGTGACCCATTTTTTCTTCTCTTCTGAAGATAGTCTTTGTTCCAAAAACTGTTTAAGACTATCATGATCATTTTTTACCTTGAAGTGTCATCCTATTAGGTAAGGTCATGATTTCTTTAGTGCATGATGTAGTATTGCCAACATTTCCTTCTCATAAATAGCTTTCTGTAAATACTTTCCTTTGATTGGACGTATTTCAAAAGCAATGGGTCTTCATTCTTGCATTAAAACAACACCAATTCCATTTCCTGAGGCATCACATTCCACAATAAAGGTTTTTGTGAAGTTTGGCATAGCTAAGACTGGTGCTAGGCACATTGCCTCTTTAAGATGTTCAAAGGCCTTAGTTGTTTCAGGAGTCCATGAAAATGCATCTTTCTTCAATAATGTTTTTAGAGGTGCTGCTATTCTCCCATAATTCTTAACAAACTTGTGATAATACCGTGTTAACCCGAGAAATCCTCGCAACTTCCTAATGGTTGTGGGGACTTTCCATTCCTTAATGGCTTTAATTTTGTTAGGGTCTACCTTAACACCCTCGTGAGATATAATATGACCCAGATATTTCACCTCTTGTACTCCAAAGAAACATTTGGATGTTTTTGCATATAATTGTTTCTCCTCCAATAGTTTGAGCACCCTGTCAATGTGTTGAACATGATCCTTCCAAGACATGTTGTAGATTAGTATGTCATAAAAAAATACTAGCACAAATTTTCTAAGGAAGGGTTTGAAAATGGAATTCATAAACCCTTGAAATGTAGAAGGTGCATTGGTAAGGCCAAAAGGTATGACCAAAAATTCATAATGAACCTCATGAGTTCGAAATGTTGTTTTCGGAATATCTTTAGTCTTCATTCTAATTTGATGATATCCTGAACAAAGATCCAACTTGGTAAAATAAATTGCTCCATGTAATTCATCCAATAATTCATGAAGGATATCTATAAGGCATGATGTTTGGAGGAACACACACTAGAATCAAATGAATAGCATGATCATGATCACGAATAGGTGGGAATCCTTTTGGAGTTTCAAACACCTTGGAATGATTGTCCAAGACTTTTTGGAGATCTGCAGAAATAGATGATTTTGATGTTGGAAATTCTAGTGAACATAATTGTGCAATTACGCCTCGTTTTTATTTCTTCAAAAGCTTTGTCATGACATTAGAGCTTATTATCTTTCCTAGCTTCCCTGCGATACCCCAAAATTCGATTAACTTTCCTTCCGAAAAAAATTCAAGAAAAGCTCTTGAAAATTAAAAGCTACCGTCCCCAAAGATTGTAGCCATTGTACTCCTAGTACAACATCAACACCTCCCATTGGAATGGAAAGCATTGGAATATTCAATACATATTCCCCCATGGTTAGCTTGATATTATGGCATTTTACAAAGCAATTTATGGTTCCTCCATTTTCAACTATCACTTGACATTCTCGTGCTGGGTATAGGAAACAATTCAATTCCTTGGCTACCTTACAATGAATAAAATTATGGGTATTACCCGAATCAATCAACACTATTACCTTTTTATTCTTGATATTTCCTTCTATCTTGAGATTTTGAGAAGTGGTAATTCCTGCCAATGCATTACATGATATGGTTGAACTCATTTCTTCTTCTTCTAGGGTTGGTTCCTGGTGTATATCCTCTTCTTTTGAAGTTTCTTGTTCATTTTCTTCCTCCTCTTCATAATCTATGTAAAATAATTTCTTCTCAGCACACTTATGACCTTTAGTGTATTTGCTATCACAACTGTAGCAATGCCCTTTTGCTCCTTTTTCTTCCAATTGTTGTGGTGTCAAACTTGTAGGTTGTGGAAGTTTAGGAGTAGCAACACTTCCATCTTCATATATGTGAGTAGTAGGCTTTCTTGTCGCCATAATTTTACATTCAATTTCTCTTGCCAACCTGAATGCCTTCTCCAATGAATCAGGTTCCCAAATAGAAACTTCATGTTGGATGTTATCCTTTAAAGTCCCTATGAAGAAATATATCATGTGTTCCTCTGGAATATCAGTTACCCTTATATTCAATTTTTGGATGTCCTTAATGTACTCCACCACTGAACCCTTTTTTTTGAGATTTATCAATTGGCTAAAGAAGGTGTTGCTCTTTGTATCCTCATAATGCGCTATTATTTCCTCCGTAAAAATTGACCAAGTGATGAATTTTTAACGGGAGCAAAGCCATCGATACCATACAAATGTATTTTTTTCTAAATGTAAAGTTGCAATGCGTACCTTTTGTCTATTTTTCATATTATTGAGATCAAAATATTTCTCCATCTGTAGTATCCATGTTATGGGATCCTTGCCATCAAACTTCCTCATATCCATAATTGGAATATGGTGGTTCTTCAATAAAAAATTAGAGTTTATGAAATCATGATTAAAATTTATTTTGTTCTCATCATGAGTTCCTCTACTCTATATTCAAAACCCTTCATTTCATTAAACCCCGACCCCAACTTTCAAACTGACCCATACTCCATCCTTCACCCGACCATTGTCATATCTCCGCCACCCGATCCGACGGCCCTCACTTCGTATCGCAACCCCAACTGCCCGATGATTAAAACCTTTGGAGTTTTTCGAAATGGGCGGTTTCGCAACCCATCCCATCCACCACACGTCATCCTGATGTTTTATCGCATCCCTACATCCAAAACCACCTAACCACTCCAGCACCGTGCGATAAACCATAAATCGCCTCTCTGCTAGACCGCCTGGACCTACCTTTTACCATCCATCCAAAGCTCCGACAGCCATCCGATCTCCCCCATATGATCCAATGGCCTACATCCCTTCTCACACTCCCCACATATCCGCCTCCTACCAACGCTCACAGGGTATGGATTCAAGTGTTTTTTCCCGCAACAGAGGATATAGGAATAAACAAAAGAAGGATCAGTCAGAGTTAAAGGCAAGTTAAAGATTAAATACATAGTGAAAATACATTAAAGGGTATAAGAGAAAGACAGTGCAGAAAGGGTAAAGAAGAAAACGGGTTGAAAACGAAATAACAGAGTTTACAATAATAGCAGAGGAAACAAAGAGATTACACAGATAAGAACAGTTTAAAGAGTTAAAGGACAGATCAAAGAACAAATCAACGAGAAGGATAAAGCCAGATATCAAATATCACTCAGCATTATCCTCTTCTCAATCACATTAGCCACCTACAGTTTAATTTTTATTTAATGAAAGCTACTACAGTTCATATTACAGTCAGAGATATTTTAGCATCAGTTCAAAATTTATTGTAAAATTTAATTTTGAAGGAAAATAGTCAAAGATATTTTAAAATTTAGCTCATTAGTTAATTCGAAAGTTATTGTTATAGTAATTCTATCAGAGATATTTTTGACTTGGGCCTTGCATGGTCTCAATTGTCAAAAACTGCATTTACTCTATAGTAAATGCAGTCTGTCACCCTAGATTAGGGCAACCTCCTCAGCTACAGTTAAATACTGCATGTATTATTCATTATTTTTGTTGGTTGTTGGGTTGGACATCGTTTAGACTCTGAGTTTCAAATATTATTGCATTGGAGCACTGTAATTGTTTTGAGCTAAACATCAGTATTACAAGAAATTTCACAAGATCCTTGAGCTATGTTGATGGTGATGTTATCCCTCTTTTGTTAATGTTTCTCCTTTGTTTTTCATACTATACAAAAATCTCCCTGATAGCAGAACAGAGATTTTAGATTAAGATATGCTGCATGAGCACCTTAATTCTGTATGTTACTATTATCTCAATGTTTTCCTCTGCAAAGTATAACTAAAAAATTATTAACTGCTCTTTAGTTTAACCTAGTTGTTATCTTAAGGTTTTCCTTTTGAAGTTTAACTGAAGAATTCTTAACTGCTCTTTAGTTTTTCTAAAATTGTTACCTTGAGGTCTTTCTTATGAAGTTGAGTTAAAGAATTCTTAACTGCTCTTTACCTCCACTGAATTGTTACCTTAAATGTTTTCCTCTAAAGACCTAAATGCAAAATTCAGAGATTATCTGCTCTGCACTTATGTTGAAGTATAGTTAAGGAATTCAAATATTGTTTGCTCTTTAGATTTACCGAACTCACTACCATTTCATATTCATTTTTCCACAGAGATCCATTTGATATAGTTAGCTTGCCCTGTGAAAACCCTTGAAAATTTGATGTACAATTTAACCCTTTTATGACTCTATAGCCCAATGGATTAAGCTTCCCACATTCTATCTATCCAACCTACAAGCAATAAAAAAAAACAACCCCAAGATTCATAACTAGCACAAAATCATAAGAATATAATCATAAAGCTAAATCAGTTAAACATAAATACAGAGAGAGCCCTCTCTGAGCTTAGGAAGGCTAGGTCCTGGACTCCAAAGTGGTTTGATTTGGTTCTCTGCTACTTGTTCTCGCCAATATTACAAATTACAGGGAGCCAACACACTAGAAATGTTGTGTTGTCATTGCTCTTGGAAGGACTACCTCTGCACAATACTGTTGGAAACTATTGTTGTAGGGAATAAGAACCATGTGTGAGAAGATACTTGACTTCTCCGATAGATCTAGGATTTTAACCACAGATACTACTTGAAAAACCTAGAAAAACCCAGAAATGGTTTGGCCAGATTTTGAGTTTGGAATTTCGGCCCTTTTTGGGTTGCAAACTGCACCCCTGTTGTCTGAGTTACACATTCCTTGGAGAAAAATGCTGATCTGGGGCTGAGGGATCCACAATGTGAAGGAATAATCCCTCCATAGGTTTCTCAGCTGAAGTACTGAGAACAACCTTCCAACCCTCAAGCCCAATTTCAGGAATGTGTAATTCCTATAGATAGAAGTGCAGATGAGAGTGGCTGAAAGTGGCACTGATTGCCGAATGATTAATTCTACCCAAGAAAACCTTCCTAGAGTAGGCACTCGAAGTCCCCCATGGGTAAGGGTGGGATTCCCGCTCGGGAACACCCGGAGCTGAACAACACAACAAACTTAGCTAAACAACTGAAGCGTCCAAAGAAATGTCTTACGACACTCAAAAATAAAATTCTAGACTCTCCCTTCCTTTATTGCCCTCATATTCCTTTTATGGTTGTGAGCCTTCCCTAGCCTTGGCCCACCTCATAACTACGCTGCACATGTTGCCACTAGCCTTCATAAAGACTGCACTATCCTCCATGATCTCCATCACTGCTACAATTACTCTCCACTTCCTCCATCATCTTTGCAATTTCTTCTCCACTCTCTCCATAATCTTGCATTTATTCCTCCACTATCTTCATCATCTTCCTCATTAATGCTCTATGAACTCCACTCTTTCTTCATTATTATGCTGCTCCCTTACTCCATAATACTACTCCACTGCTCAATTAACCCACATTTACACTATAGAATTGGATTTTATTCATCTACTGGGTTTATGGGTCCTTCCACCCTTTTATTTACTTAACTAAATAAGAAAAGTAAGAACTCTAATATCCCAATTAGCTGATGGAAAATTTGGAATATTATAGAATTAGATGTCATTTCTTTAGGAAACAACCGATGGACGGTAGAGTGAGATGCTACCGGAGAAGCACAAAAAGGGATTTCGGCCTGATCAAAAGCATTGTAAGGTTTCTGAGGTGAGACTACAATCAGATCAAAGAGTGGATTTGAAGGAAATACTGAGAAATGTGTAGCTAGTTCGGGGCTTTCCAGCTCAGATTCTTCTGATGTTGTCCAAGGAGAATCATTATGAGGTGCTTGAGATGATATGGGTTGACCACTAATGACGATTCCAAGCTCTTTAACTTGCGCATCTAGGGGTCCAACCGGAAAAATGAGGGACCTCAGGAGGAGGTTCTTGAGATCAGTCAGAGGAGGGAGTGGGCGAATTCAACGATTTAGCCACGATGACCTTCGAGAAGAAGATAAAAAAGCAGAGAGGTGAAAAAAATCACAACTTAATAAGGAGTAAAAGCTGGAGAAATGCATGGGTGATATGTTTTCATGGGAAGTTACTTTTAGAATTAACAAAAAATAAATAAAAAAAGGTGTACTAGGAATAAATGTTTACCAAGTATCCGTGAACTGAAATATACACCTTGGTGATCAAATGAAATAAAAATGACCAAGGACTTAACGTACGACAGCGAATCTCCCCAGTGAATGTTGTGTTCAGTGTATCACATCTAAAAGGAGGCCGACTCGGTTACCTATGGCAGGCTTGCAACCTAGTGGTGTCTCCCCAAATATATGCGATGGTACATGGGATTCAAGTCTGTAGTAGTGTTGTCTAATGCATTACCATTTGATGAGAGTGCCCAAAATATGCTTATCATACATCAATATACTTCCATACATGGGATGGGATATCACCCCCGAGTTGTAACGCATACCGTTAATGACAAATCCTATTCTTAGCAACACCAAAACACGTCTCTAGCCTAGACCACTAAGTATTCTCATTAATTCCAATGCTCCTTAAAGTAAATTGGGTTCATTTTAATTTGATCTTGATTAAATTTTCAGTTTCAAGGCTCAAAACGAATGTCACCTAAATCCTTATGGTGCGGACTAAATGCAAGAAACAAGATTTCAATTTCGATGAATCCTAAACTATTTAGGGAAGAGAGACAAGCAAGAATGCATTCAATGCAACAATAACAATGCCCCCCCAAACTAGTTCATAGTTACGAAAATTCAATGCTTTTCCAATTGAATTCACTTTCCCAACAAATGCAACTTATTGAAAATGAAAATGCCTTTCCTTTCACTAAGATACAAGATGATATATATATATTTTTTCACTTTGAAATATAATCAAAAGAAAAACAAATGAACGAAAGAAGAAATGAAAAATCCCTTTACTTTTCTTTCAGTTGAACCAAACAAAAATTATTTTAAAGAATGCACGAATGAAATTCTTTTTACTCTTCTTAAAATGAAAAAGATAATATAAATCAAAAACAAAAAAGAAAACCACTTCCAATTTCTTTTGAATTTAGAAAAAAACACAATCTTCTAGAATTGTGCGCCAAACAAACTGTAATCTTGTGCTTGACACTGAACCGAAGCGAAACAATCAGAAATTCATAGATGACCAAAGAATACACCAACTCTCTTCGAAACAAGACAAGAAAATGTGACAAAGGGTGTTTGAAATGGAAAAAAGTTCCCAAACTTACAACAACTCAAAGAGACAAAACAGACTCACTCAAAGAAGATAGGTAAGTCAAACACACAGCAGGGAGGTCAATGAGATCTCACATACTCCTTCAAGGGCTAGGACACACTGGGAAATCAAAAGGGAAACTCAAATTTTCCCAAGGCTAATATCAACGCTATTGTGCTAAGAAAAAGGGTGTTGAAAGGCCAATCAACATGGTTGTACTATATAGAACAGTGCTTCCAGCTCTACTGTGAAGATAGAAAGGGTGTTGATCGCTAGAAACAAGGAAAAAATAAAAATAGTCTCACACAAACTCCAAACCTGACACATTGAAGTGACTAACAATCCTTACACAAGCTGACAGAGGCCTAAGCAGATTTAAATTTCCAAAATCCGTGAAACTGTTCTAAGATAAGTTTGGGGACGGAGGACTTAAAAGACTAAAGTTCCCCATCAGAGTCACTAGTTATGTTGTTAAGATAAATCCCCTCTGCAGAAAGAGGCTATCTCTCTAACCCAAGAGTGGGTCTAGCAACACGAGATTCTTTAAAACATAAGATTTCTTAAGTAATGCTTACAATGCAATGAGGAAAGAGACATAAATACCTTTTTTATCCTTGGATCTGTTGATGGTGACCTAAATCCACGATCCTTGTATGCCCACTTCCTACTACTGATGGCACGCAAATGCATGTGGATGATCAAGAGACAAAAGCAAACGTGATACGATATATAATAAATGTAAACACTAGCTATCTAGCAAATCAAGGAGACCCAGAATATTTGCATAATCATATGGACAAATATAGAAAGAAAACATCAGATGTTATTATTTATAAATTACAAAAGGAGAGCTTACAACTAGGCCTTGATGTTTGAGACGTCCTTAGGTGAAAATATGAATCCTTCACCTAGATAAAAATAATTTCTTCTCGAATGCACTTATTCTTAATCACGATGCTAGCATGCAAAGGGATGAGAGTTTAGATGAGTCTGACAATGATCAAACAAGCTCTAAACTTGGGGGAATGAGGGATGTGAATTTATAGCAAGGAGAAGGAATTTGGGAGCCCATGAAAGGAGGAGCTTGAAGGCCCACTTCCTAAGGGATGATCACCCATGGATGAGATCAAGGCTCTAAAATGAGAAAGCTTGACCTTATAATTTCTGTTCAACAACCAAATCATCGCCTTTGAGCTTCTAGAGGTCGAAGCTTCTCCTCCATTTGAGGAAGCACTGCCAGAAAGGGGATTAACGCAGTTTTCCAAGAAATTAGGGCGCTGACAGCATTGGGCCAGAATTGGGAAACAAACATCATCGTGTTCATGGCACCAGGAAGAGTGTTGAGCCAAGAAAGTAGGAATTTTACGTTTCTTTAGTAATCTTTCAAGGAAGTCTTGTTAGGATATTCAAGGGGATATGTTAACATATTTCTTGATGATGGAAACATTTCACAGGATCTGTCATGAGACATTTCAGGATCAGGGATGGGAAAAATATCATGGTAACAAATTACTGTATAACAACAGTCAACATAGTGGAGAGGTGGTTGAATCATCTAATAAGATCATGAATATCATTGTGCCACTTGTTCAAGGGGGAATCTCAGCAGTCAAACTCCACATGGATGATATGGCTAACAGCTCATCATGATGCCATCTCATCAATTAGACAACTCATCATCTCAACTAAGGCTTAAAAGGTCTTAACTCTAGTGTATTAGTTGGCTAACACCTCATCATGTCAGTTTAGTTCGATAGAGATGGTACAAGTTGAATTGAAGAAAAAGGGTCTTAAAATGATTGTGCAAGATAATGATGTTACTTCATGAAACATGGTAAGGAAACACATTTTTGGACCATATTATGTCTAATACTATCATACTAGGCATGTACAGGCTTTAATATTGTATTGGAGGTAACAAAGAAGAAGAAGGAGCATGATATCATTGAACTAGGTACTTTCGTAGTGCATTTCAGACTTAAATATGAGTTTTTGCTACAAAAGTGCTATAGGTTTCTTTGAGGATAAATTTCTGAAAAAATCTTATAAAAAGGGTGACTTAGAGCATGTTTTTACCTCATTAGCCTCAAGGAAGACCCTCCAACAGTCGAAAAGGTCAAATATAATGCAAAAGGTGGATTTTGGAGTTTGCTACGAAACTTCTTGTACATGATTGTTTTAGAAGTCAACCTCAAGATCACTTTCTGACCAAATGGAAAGGAAATTTGGAAATATGAAGGAGGTTTTACTTCAACATGAGCCCATAAACAAAAAAATCTCTCTGTTTTTTCACATCCATCAGGGTTTGGAAAATATGCAATCATTTTTTAGGCCTATTTTTCAGAATGTTTACTAGCCAAATTTGTGTAGAAATTTTAAAATTTAACTTGGTGGAGGTCCAACTCAGCATCCACATGGCATGATGACACATTATAAGTCCAGCACATTCATAATATCAGTTGGTTTCATTTGATAAAGGTTATTAAAATATTTTTTTGAGCTATTTAATGAAATAAGTCTCCAAGTGATGTAATTCTATTAGGAATAGGTCTCTTAAGTAGGAATTCGAGGCCAACCCAGGTGGAAAACCATTGTATGATAACTCACCTTATAAATGAGGGAGCTTTTGAGTTTGAAAGGGGGTTGGTTGATGATTTTTATGAATAAGGCTATTATGTAACTTTTCTCTACAAAGCTAACATATAGTTGCAGCAATTGTCTTTTAGACCTGAGATTCTTGTGGAGCTTGTGTTTGTGTCTTTAGATTTTATATATTGTTATTAGCATCATAGTATTATGATAACTTGGAATTCATAATTTTTATGCTCCAATTTCCTTCTTATACTATATGTTTGTTGTAAAATTTATCTTTTAATCCCGATCGCCTCAGTTTCCATGGACTGAATTTGCTTGTAATTGAAGTCCCTTAGCTGATTCCATGCCCAATGGTAGCCTTCTTACACTCTTACACCTAAAAATTCACTTAAAACATAAAAATATTTATTCATATGAAATAAAGATCTTATCTTGAGTTTTCATTTGTTTTCTTTGAGAGAGCCCTCTTTGATTGGAAGGGCTAACTTCTAATCCAAAGTGGTTTGAAATAGTTTCACTAAGTTGACAGTTGAACAACCCAATTGGTTCCATCCTAGTGAGGCAATTGGAGGTTTGGAGTCTCTCCCTATCTCGGTAGGCCCTAGAAAGATGAGGGGTAGAAAATCCAACCTCTCAAAGGCAAAGGTTAGGGAAAAAATTGACATAGCAGATGGGAAGCAATGTTCCCTATTTGGGGTGCTTAGAGAAGCACAAACCCTCTCCCTAGGTTATCGATGATCATTCTCTCCTTCAATTGTAGGGGTTTTGCTATTCAACCGAAAAAATTAGCACTTAGGGCTCTAATGAATTCCAATGATCTGGAGGTCCTTATGCTTCTAGAGACTTTGGATAAGGGAGAGGAAGTGGTCGAAGCATTGGCTAGGATGTTCCCAGGGTGGAATTTTCAGGCTCTAGATGCACAAGGAAGGTCCAGGGGTTTGGCGATGGGAATAAAATCTGGAAAGTTGAAGGAAATATCCTCTTGGGGTTTCGAAAATGCTCTAGCCATGGAGGTCTTATTAAATGAGCTTTGTCACCCCCTTATTCTTTTAAACGTTTATGGCCCTTGTTTGGATAGGGTTCAATACTGGAACAATCTCTTCACAAAGTCTTGCATGAAAAACCCTAAACTCATTCTGGGAGGAGATCGAAATTTTTCATTGGGAATTTCCAAATCCTTGGGCCCTTCTACTCGTGTAGATCCCCTCACATATTTTTTCCTCAACAAGATGGTATCAGCTCACATGGTCGATGAAAATATGATTAAACCCAAGTTGAATTAGAGGAACCGAAGAACAGGTGGGATAGGTTGGCAAAGAAGCTAGATTGTTTTCTCCTTCATGAAGAGCTGGTTACCCGATCTTTTGTTTTCAGACACTGGGTTGGGGAAGGGGGTATCTTTGACCACATGCCCATACTCCTAGAGCTCAAAAGTCCTTATAAGAAACCAGGGGCACCATTCAAGTTCAATTTTTCCTTTATCAAAGATGAATCGTTCAACCTTTTGGTCCATGATACCTGGAGGAAGGGAGGGTCAGATGAGACGGGGAGTGAGAGCTTGCTTTTTATGGAGAGCCTTAAGAGAATGAAAAAATCTACTTTGGAATGGGAAAATGCCAAAAAAATGAAGGAGGAGGAAGATCTATGGAAGATAAATGAAGAACTTGATTTCCTAGAAAGCCCGAAGGGTGCGGTTTATGCCTCAATTGCATCGAGGGATAGAGTAAAGAGTATGGAAACTTAAAGAAATAAAATTTTGCTAGATAAGGAAGAAATTTGGCGACTCAAAAGTGGAGACATTTGGATGACAATAGGGGATGAAAATACGAAATTTTTCCAGAACTATGCCAAAAGAAGGAAAAATATTAATACTATTTGGGGGATGCAGACGGAGGAAGGAAGTACTACTCGATATTTCAAGTATTTATCTCTTTTGGTATGTAAGTATTTCAAAACCCTCTTTAAAGCTTCTATGGAGGTTTCTATTGTTGAAGTTATTAGGGTAGCACAGGTTTTTCCAATATATATAGAATAAGAAGGGAATGACAGTATAATGGAGCCTGTCTCAAAAGAGGAGGTGGAAGGGATACTCAATTTAATGGAGAAGGACAAGATCCTAGGGCCTGACAAATAGACGGTGGAATTATTTCAACATTTATTCGAATCTTTGGGAGAGGATTTTCTACCAGTTCGAAGATTCAAGGCGCAGGGGTTCCATCTATCAACCTTTAAATTCCACTTTCCTCGCCCTTATTCCCAAGAAGGAGGATCCAAAATCCTTCGATGATTTCAGACCTATATCCCTCTGTACCCACATATATAAAATTATAGAAAAGGTGATAGAAACTCGTCTAAAAACCTTCGTCTCTCAAAACATCTCCTTGGAACAAATTGGCTTTCTAGATGAAAGGAAAATTCATGAGGCAGTAGGGGTGGCACAGGAAACTATTCACAGTTTGAAAAGAAGTCGGAAAAAAGGAGCCATTATAAAAATCGATCTATCCAAGGATTATGACAGAATCGGTTGGATGTATCTACACCTACTCCTGGCTCATATAGGTTTTAGGATTGATTTCATCAACTGGCTGATGGGGTGTACCACAACCACCAGTATTTCCATCTTGATTAATGGAGCTTCTACTCCATTTTTTCAAAATCAAAGGGGCCTCTATCAGGGATTCCCTTTACCCCCCCTCCTCTTTCTTCTTACTGTGGAAGGGCACAATCTAATGATTCATGAAGCAAAAAGAAGGGGAGAGTTAAAAGGCATTGTGGTAGCCATCAACCTATTCATAACCCATCTTCTATTTGTGGATGGTATCCTCCTGTTCAGTAACGGAAGCATAGAAGGTATAAGAAGGATCAAATAGGTGCTCAACCTCTTCCTAAAGGCCACCGTCTTGAGCATAAATAATCAGAAATCTTATTTTACCATGGAAGGTCTCTCCCGAGCTAAGGTGGAAAGAACCTCAGATGTGCTTCCTTTTGAAGTAAAATCCCTTCATGACAGTTTCAAATATCTGGGTTTCCATCTAAATCTGAACTCTTATCGAATACAGGATTGGCACTGGCTTGTGGTAAAAATTGAGTCCAGGATGAAGCACTCGAGTTTTAAATGGCTCTCTCATGTAGGGAGATTTGTGCTGATCAAATCCATTGCTATCTCCATCCTGGTGTATTGGGCAGCCCTTTCATGGGTTCTAAAAAGAATCCTCTCCTCAATCAACAAGCTTTGTAACAAGTTCTTATGGTCAGGGTCAAAGTCAGAACAAGTAATGCCATGGGTGGCATGGGAGAAACTAGTGCGACCAAAGGCTTGGGAAGGTTGGAAAATCAAGGAGCTCCCTTATTTCACCCTTTCTCTGGCAGAAAAAATAGGATTGGAGACTCATCACCCTCGAAAATATATGGTCGTCAATAATAAAAATGAAATACATCGACCCGATGCCAATAATTGGACGGTTGTGCCTCCCTACTAAGAAACTAAAAAATGCTTCGGTTGTCTAGAAAGCAATGCTGACATCGATAAATATCATTAAACATGGAATGGCTTGGCATGTTGGGGATGGTACTCAGGTAAGGCTGGGGCGTGATCCATGGGTGGGGTGCAATGAGGGCTACGCTCTCTCCAGAGAACTAATTAAGCATCTGGGTCAACAAGGCTTCAGCACTTTGAACCATATTTCTCAACATGTTCAGACAACCATGTGGAGACAAACATTGTTTGCAGGAGAGGCTATTGATCTTGAAGATAGGTGGAAAGAGGAGTGGCAGGGTTACATCATTGAATTACACAGAAAAAATGTCAAAATTCAGGAGAGGTCGGATGAGTTGAGGTGGGTTCACTCCCCCTCAGGTCAGTACTCCCCAAAGTTCGGCTACAAATGGCTAATGTCTCAGAAAGTCTGGGTGGAGCTGGAGTGGTGGTTCAAACCTTTGTGGGAGCTTAAAGGTCTAGTGAAATCAAAATTGTTCTTCTGGTGCATTATTCCGAACAAAGTTCCCTCTTGGGACTTCCTTCAATGAAGGGGCAAGATTGGTCCTGGTTGGTGCTCCTTGTGCAAGTCTAGTCAAGAGTTTGTACACCACCTCTTTCTCACTTGTACTTATAATATCAATATTTGGACCGAAACCCTATGGCTCCTTAATTTCCTCGTAAATGGGAAGGTCAAACCATATCGGAAGCATGGCAGCGATGGTGGCAGGAATTACCAAACGACATGGTGAGGAACATACCGCTCATTGTAGCATGGGGAACCTGGATTGCAAGAAATCGAGCCATTTTTCAAGATATCTTGTTCCCCATCAATCTACTAGCAGTACAAGGGGTTTCTATTTTTGAATTCATTCCCATCCCCTCAGAATCTCAACATGTTAGGGCCATAAAAGTGGAATAAATAAGGGGAGACATCCCTTGGGAATATTTTGATGGGGAATCTGACCCACAAAACAGATGTGGAGCAGGCCTCACCATACACTTCCCCTCTGGGAAAGTGTTCAAAGCTTCGATAGGCCTTGGGCCTCATAAAAATAACGTTGCAGAACTTAAATATCTTCACCTCCTTCTATGTTGGCTCTCTTCCCTTGAGCTGAGAGAAGCCTAGATTTTCGGTGACTCTATGAACATCATAAAATGGTTTAACGGATCTCAAAGATGTTGAAATTACATTCTGACTCCTTTATTAGAAGAGGTTATGATTTTAAAATCCTACTTTAAACAAATTTCTACTTGTCACATTTATAGGGAACGAAACTGTGAAGCAGACCTCCTATCTAAGGAGGGTGTTTAGCAAGATATGGGGCTCTGGGTAGCAAAAGAGTTTGACGGAGAGCTGGTTCGATTCATGGATCAGCCTCCCTTTGCCCGCTAAATTTTCATCTGTTTTTTTACTTGTTATTTTTCTGCTTCAGCATGGAACTGTCCCAAACATTTGTTTTCACCGTTTCTTTATAAACAATTACTGCAACACTGAACTATACTCTAGAAATCCCACTATCTCTATTTCGGATTGTTTTCCTCCTAAGAGGAGATCCAGGAGATTGGTGTGTATTTATTTTTGTCTTTTGGACTGTAAATCTCATTATCTGGGAAGGTGTCTACCATCTAGGGTTTTTTTTTGTGGGAAGCAACAACAAAAGGTATGTTTTTCCCACCCCTTTTTTCGGGTGTCTTTTCCTATTATTAGGGAAGCCCAGTGGTTGGAAGCAAATGTTTCTTTAAAATGAACCTTTTGATAGGGCTGGGAGGAATGGTCAATTTTTTCCTCCTAAACAGCCACAACTCCATCTTTTTTTCCTTACTTAAGGGAGAAAAAATGCAGTTTATCGAATGCCTTGAGCATATACTATGTAACCTTCTATATACTAATATAATGTTTGATTTTTTCTTTGGGAAAAAAACATTGTTTTACAAAATCGAAAAAATTTGTCAATAGTTAAAAAAAAATCATTTTAAATTTATTATATGCTTTGTAAAGTTGAAAATTTCATGTTTTTAAATAAGGCTCCAATCCAATAAATTTCACACACCTTCCAAGAAGTGTTGAGCTACTTAATTTAAATCGATGACAGAAAAGTAATCCAAGGCCCACTCAAACTTCTGAACTTCAACAAAAGGGTAGGGTTCAAATTTTTTCGGTTAATGATTAATTATTTTGATACTTGGTGAATGAAAAAAATATAATGCCACTCACCCCCACCCCCAATTTCGCCTTCCCAATGTGACTGCAGAATGCAAGTGACGTCATAATACCAGTGTGTTGGATAATAAAAAAAAAATTCTAATAAAGTAATGGCAGGTGTCTTATATGGTTACAAGATAGAATAAAGTGTGCGGAGGCATTTTTTTATTTTTCACATAGCGTGGAATGAATGAATGATGTTTTAACGTCCACAGGACTTAAAATAGTCTATGGGACTACCAACTTCCTTGTTTTTTTCCTTCTGTAATTCAAACATTTTCTTACTCAAATTGATGATGAGCTGACCCAACCTTCTAACAGTTTCCTCACTAAAAATACAATGCCATGGAATTGGTGCTAACATACTATGGTAACGGTCCCTGATGTCTTTGAAAGCATCACATCCCAAAATGAAATGTTTTTCTGATTCCATTGCCCCGAAAGTGTAAAACGTACATACCCTTTCTTCCCATGCTTCTTTAGGTCTCTTCCATCATCCCATTTCACTCTGAAGTTTATGTGAGTTAGTTCTTAATTGAGCAATAAGAACCTTTGCAGCCATTTTTGCTCACCATAGTTTCTAAATTCCATCTTTCAACCAATACAAAACCTTTAGCCACTTTGGGTAAACTCAACCACAAATTTTCTACTATATTTATACTTTACATACTCTACTATTAAAACTGAAGTTCAAAGTGGTTAAACCCTTGATTACAAAATCTTTCAACCCTATCAATTTTGATGATTTACCATTAATAGGCAAGGAAGGTGATGCCCTTGAAACACAATGTGAGTTTGACTTGTAAAATCTTAGAGGATGGGAATATTAGTATCTCCAAGACCTCCATCATATTTATTTTGTCTAAGATTCATATATAGCTCAATTTATCATCCCTCAAACTCATGGTTATCTAGAATTTGAGTCATTGTGCTCAAATAAATACCTCCCAACCAAGCATGTCCTTGTGTTAAAAAGTGGAGTAGTAATATTCTATATCAATTCTACGTCAATTTTAGAAATACTAAATATCGTAATGCCTAACCAATTCTATCCCTTAAATGAAGATATATTGGTTTATTTATATAATGTGTTAAATCCAAAAGAAAATAATATAGTCCTTGAGTCCTATTTTCCAATCAATTCTTAGATACTTGAAAGTAATCCACTATATTCATTTCGATTTTCCTTAAAGGTCTAGGAAAAATTTTATGTGATTTTTTTCTATTATGGTATGATAATGACTAGTTAATATATGAGACAATTTTAGGGTTTTTAACATCTTTATGACCAGTCAAAAAGTTCATTTTCAAGTTTCATTTTATTCAATACCTATTTGATGTCATAAATGACCAATTATCCATTTCATTCTTACTCAGTCATTTAGGTATCAGTCAGTTATGGTCTATTTATTTCTATACTTCCAAGTGGACATATTTTCCTATTTACAGTTGAAAAAGCAGGATTCAAATGGGAATTTTCTCTCTGTAATTTGTTACACATAAATGTTGAGAAAAAATTCTTTGGAAATTTTAGTTTCCAATTGTGTCAATCATTTCTTTTCAATCTCTTTCAGTTTGTTGTTTGATATGCCACTTCCAATGATATTTCCAAAATTTAAAAGGATATTACAACTCAGTGAGGGGGTTAAATTTGGAGATTGGTATTTATATAGAGATTCACAAAAATTAGGATTTATGGTTGTGAGTTACCTCCATATATGATTCATTTATTCTTGTTCTCATTGCACTAAAATTCATAATATAGAGCTTCAATCATGACGAGATTCACTTTGCATCAAAAAAGCATCCCACCCTATTCAAATTGAAGGTAGAAATGGAACAAATTTTTGGTAAATACTAGAGAAACATGTCAAGATATTGAGATAATGTTAAAATATATGAAGTTCTCGTAGTGAGAAATTTGGAAATATGATCCCCAGAGAATTATATCAAGAAAAAGAGTAGATCAAGTTTCAAATCCTCATAGAAATGTGCCAAGACCTAAAGGTGAAAAATTTGTCAACAAATAAGTTTTGGAACATGATCCCATGGCAGTTATGCAAGTACACAGTGAAGTGAGCACACCATCAAAATCAGTCATTATTGAAACTCCACAACGAAGGGAGAAATAACTCAAAACAAGTTTTTTAGAGACACAACAATCAACACTAGCTTCAAAATCAAAGGATGCAAAATATAAAGTACAAAAAAGGAAAATTTTGGGAGAGACAAAGGCTTCAATGGCTAAGGTGAATAATAAATAATTACATCAAGTGAGCTTGTTTTCAATATGGTGCTTTTATCATTAACTTCCCTTGCACCAGAAACATAATATTTTGGTGTTTCGCCTACTACATCTACTATGCAGGGTAATATTTTCTCACAATTAATGGAAATAAAGAATAATGATATGAATTAAAAATAGGATGCCTACAATGAACTATGGAAGAAAGGCTCAGAATCATAGAAAATATTACTTAAAACCATAAACTATGAAAATTACAACTAAATATGGAAGTTTTAGAACCTAAATATCAGGTTATAAGAGTGTAGAAGATTACAAAGCAACCAATTTCACTATTGATTTGAAGAAAGTCCATCATGGGGGCTTCAATAAATGAACCTCTGAAATATCACATGTGTTCATGGCATACTAAAAAATATCCCTAATTTGATTGCATATTGGAAATACCTCTAAAAATCACATTATTTAACTCCTACCAATATGAACCCAATATACCTTCCCAATTTAAAAAACCCCTACTTTCACTAGATATTATAGGTATCCATTTTTTCATTAACAATTTATTATACCCCTTTATATATTTTCAATAACTTTCATCTCCATTTTTTATACTTTCCAATATAAAAACTATTTACCTCCCATATATCTCCCAATATATTATGTCATTTTTTCCTCAATATATATCCCCCAATATGAATGCACGTGATATGATATTTCTCCCTTAGTGAAGCCCTTGTGAGGTCCATCTGGTTGATAAAATGGATATTCATAGGAAGACAAGGGAGATGTTATGTAGGAGTTTAGCTAATACAACCACTAATTCTTAAAAATTATAAAACATGTTAACTAAAGTAACCAACCAATTGAAACAAGAGAAGATTTCCACTGGAGAAAAATTGAAAAAAATTATAATTTGGAGCAGATTATAGTCAAAATAGGTGCGGATCCAAATGATTCCTCTTGATCAATACAAGTCTTCATAAAATCAAGAGACAACAAATATTCAGGTGCTCAGCAGAAAGCTTAAAAATCCATCTCTGGAACATGTGCATACACCAAAGTTAGAAACAATTCAGAAAGAGAAGGAACAATTGTTATCATTAATTATAGAGTACAATAAATAGATTGAAAAAGAAATAAGAAGGGATTTTATTAAAAGAGAAGAGTTATCATGTCTATGTAGCAACTATATTTGAAGCAAAATATACAAAGGTGGATCCCTCAGAAAAATTGGCCAAGACAATGTCAGTGCTTAGCATTAAGGATCAAGAGATTAAAAACCTCAAGAAGTTACTTTAGGTGAAGAATAATGAAATAAAGGAAATAAAAGAGGATTTTTTTTATATCAATGCAACTATTAGCAATGAGCATAAGCTTATAGAAACTTTACAAGGTCAAGTAGAGTGGTATAAAAATAAGATAATTGAATCTCAACCTTTAATGGATGCAAAAACGCTTTTATGGAAGGAAATAATTACTTTGTTTTAGAGAAATGGGAATTAGTTTTAGTAATTAGAGAAGAAGTATAACACTAAGAAATTATAAAGAATCCATTGATTAAATTCAACATGAATTAGGAAATAAGCCACAAGTTGCAGCTAAGATAATTAAATTTCTTAACTCTAGAAGTAGAGAACACATTAGAATATTGGGAATTAAGAATAATGTGATAATGGAAACTAATAAAGTTATCACCAAAAGGAATTTTGCACAACATGTACAAGATAAATGCAAATCAAATAAGGAGGTGGAATCATTCAATACTAAGTTTAACGTTTTATAGGGCATGGGAATGTCTTCATGCTAAGACGAAAGTGGAAAATTGATGTGTACACAAACTTGTTATGAAATTCCATAACATATGATACCAATTGTTTTGATATGATTGGAGCATTAAATGGAGAAATCTTAGTTGATAAGCTTATGGATAATTTCTATATTCATTTCTAGGTTAGGATGTTGTTTCCTATTACACCAACATATCTGAAATACACTAAGTTGGATGCGTCTTATAGGAATTTGGTGTCATATAATTATCTAACTGGAGCTGAGTGAGAATGCTTGACTAAGGTTTCTCCACAAATTTCTCAAGTTTTGCAATAGAATTCATCTTAAAGAGGAAAAAAGATAAAAGATAGCTCATGATTGGAGCACATAAACCATTGTCTATTTTAATCTTTAGATCCTTTCTTCTTACAACAATAAGCTATTTTGTAATTTTATATAAAAATTAAAAAGCAACTCATGTAGTGGGTTCGGTTTTGGAGAGAAAAAATCTTGTATTTTGTCTTTGAATATATTAATTTCAGAAAATTTTAATCAAAATATTCTTCTTTTAGCACATGGAAGTGTTTTCTCTTTCTGAATGTTTATTTCCTGTAGGTTTCATACTATGTTCCATCCAAGCATTTTGAAGTTATATGAAATGCTTCATAGGTTAAGATGAGGATCGAATTTTCTTATTTCTCTCAATAAAGTTATTTCTATGCTGAAATTTATGATATGATCATGTTGTTTTTCAAGGTATTTTTTAAGGATTCAAATCTTATGCACGTTTATAGTATTATAGGTGACTATTCTAGTTTGAAAAGTCATACATATAGAATGTAGGTGAATATTCAATAAAAAGACAAGTAATTTACTATTAAAATTAGTAATTTTTTAGCTAATATTATCTATTTAATCATGTGTGTGTGTAAAAAATAGGTGAAGTTTTAATCAAATGGGTGATTTTTTTTATTTTTTTATTTTTTTATTTTTTCAGAAAATGTCCAAAAAATAGCCAATTAGCAAAATTTCGCCCCTAAAATTTCCATGTTGTTTATATCATACCTATGAAAACCTAGATTGTTTCCTTGATTTCATGTGACTAAATTCTATTTTATAGTTAAACCATTGAAATATCATTTTGTGCGTATTCTACTATATCAAAGAGTTGATATATTCAGGAAAATATTGAAGAAATTTGTATATTTCTATAGTCTTCTTTTATTACTTTTAACTTAGTATTTGTCATAGTTGGAAGTAAGATTTTTAGTTAAAATTTAATGGAGGGGGTTGTTTTTTACAACTAAGAAATTTTTTTTAATCCATAGGAACCTTCTTTTCCAAAAATGCACATCCTCGGTCGTTGGCAAAATTTCATGGCCAAAAACTATCTTCAAGGAATAAAAAGATATTGGAAAGTGAGGGGGTCTTTTTCTTTCTCCTGAGTTTCCTCAAACAAAGTTCCATAATTTATTTAGAATAAATATCCATGTCCTTGATGGCTTGAAGCAATGGTATCTTCACACAAACATTTCTAAGTTCCCTCAAGAGATCAAATCTAGGTTTAACAATAAGCTTCTCTTGGTTCAATATTTCAGGGTAAGATAAAGTTCGGGGTTCAAGAGGTGGAGGTTTTGAAGTTGATTCATATCCGTATTCTTCATTCCACACCTATTTTTTTATATATTTAATCCGAAGTCGAGGTTGGTTATTAGTTAGGGTCCTCCCAGATCACATATGAATATCATTGAAAATTATGGAGGAAATATAGTAAGTAGGATAGGTGGTTGCAACCTGCGTAATTTGCGCTCCCCTCCCATTATTTTGGTTAGGGATTGGTTGTGTAGGAGGTCGAGGTATAGGAGGGTTAGATGTGGACACTTGAAATTATGGCAGAGGAAGTATTTGTGAGGGAGGTTCTACAATAACTTGTTGGGGTGATCCATTAGTGGTATTCCTCCACCTTGGTTTCCAAATATGGTTTGGGGGAGGAGCCCATGATTTTGTTGGTATATTCCATAGCTATGAGGCATACTACATAACAGGGTTAGTCCAATAAGAATTATTATAAAAATAATATTGTTCTTGGAACATACCTAGGGGTTTAGTTTGCCACGATTTATTTGGAGCAATGAAGTATAATTATTTTTTCTCTACCGCTTCTTCGTATACAACCTTCAAATCAGGCAGAGATGATAATTTGTATGTGTTATTATTATTCCCACATATAGCACATATATCTACCTGATTTATTGGGAATTCCCTAACTAGATGTCTAAGTCTAAATTTTAGACAAAATATATTGAGAGCCGCTTCTTCTTCCTCCTCCTCCTTCTTAGTGTTAAACAAGTCCAATTAAGAACCCGAGGAACTGAGTAGGTCAATTTTTAAGTTTTCCAATAAGTTCCCTAACTCAACTCTAATGATTCCATTTGTAGTATTCATAGTGTAGCTTGTTATCATCTCCCGTGGTCCTTTTCTTGATTTGGTTGCTCCTCGAGTGTATCTCTGGAAAATTTCTATGATATCATTATATTCCAACTGAGAGATGTCTCCCACACCCAACAAGTTGAGGAGACCATGCAGCCATCTTGATTCCTCATAATAATAGAACTTGCCATGTCTCAGGGGTTAAGTTAAGTCTCTTGACTTTCTTTATGCAAGGTGTAGTTAAATATATCGAGATAATCCTCAAGAATTTTGGATCTTCCTCTTGGGTCATTCTAAAGACCTATTCTCTTCTTTATTTGGATTTACAATAATATTTATATTTTGTCAAAAACTTATGTTTCATTTTCTCCCATGATATTTTGTAGGAAATAGCTTCAACTTCTAAGCATCAATTACATAATCATAGCTTCGATAGAGGACATCGAAATAAAAAATGAATGGATCAAGGTCTTCCTTAGAGAGACCAAGGAAGTTCAATAGCGTAGAGTGAGGAATGCTCTCCATTTTAACATCTAATTCCATTTCTGTGATGGGGAATCTGAAAGAGCCATATTCTTCTTTGGCATGTTGATGTGAAATTTATTTTAAAGTATTAGCTTCTGCTTCTGAAGGTTCTTTTAGAGATTCAGGAAAGCTACTAATTGTTAGTTGGTGCTCATTAGAACTAAAAGGTTCACTTTCTAGAGGGTTATGATCAGTAGACTGATTTTCAAGAAGGTATTATTCATTCTCCATAGAAATCTTCCCGACAAGCTGGAAAGTTGGATTATAAAAATTAATCTACTATTGTATTATAGATCTTCTCAAATTCAAATTATTGTGTAGGGATTTGTGACATGGGAGATTTAGGCAAGGAAGCTTGTTGTTGGTGTCAAATAATTTGGTCGACCTTGTTTCTTTCCCTCTTGCGATCTTCCTACAATGTTAGTATGGGGGGTGTCCTTGATAAATATACCAAGATATTCCCTACTCCTAGGCACCTAACAAATCATATTGAAAGATAAAAGGTCAGAATATGGCAAGCCTTGAAAACTCAAAAATCAGCAAATAAATCCATAGAAACGTTGACACAAAACTGACTATACTATTGATAATTCCTTGAAGCTGCATAAAAAATGACATGAATTTCAATTAATTTTAATTATATTAATCAGAAATGGATAAATTGTGCATTTAAATTGTCAATCCAAGGATCATTTGGAAGTTGCAAACTGTTGTGCACAATCTATGCTAGTGTAATCTAATATGTCACATGATGTTGTAGTAATATAATGGTTGTTATAGTTTAAGATGTGGATGCTTTCATAGGTCATCAATCTAGTGAATCACACCACACTTGAAATAAATTAAAGAATAATTACAGGAAAGTAAATTTTAATAAATTAATCTTGTTGAAAGTGAAACACACCAATTACTAAAAACAACCTTTTCTAGTATAGTGATGTTCTTGGTTGGATGTAACAAATATGTCATGGCATGTGACTATAATGCAATGTAAGATGAGAAAACAACCCAAAAAAAATATTCAAACATAATTCAATTCTCAATCACAAGCTATCACTAAAAACATGTAAAAGTAAACTACATGTGAGTTGCAAGAATAACCAAATTGACAAAAAATACACAAATATGTTAGGCAATCATTAATCCTATGATTAGTGAGTAGAATGACATAAACTAGAGTCATAATTTCAAGTAAATAATGTAATCATATCAATAACAAGTATCATAATCACAACAAAAGGAAATTGACAAGAAAATAAAAAGGAAATTAATATAATAATAGTGAAAAGAAAATTGAGTAGCACCAATATAAACTAGTTGTAAATTGATTTGAATGGTGAATACTAAGCTAACTACTAATGATGACTAGAAGTACCAAGATAAGAATGGGGCCCTACCTCCTTAGACAAGGTACTATAAAAAAATCAATCACATCATCACAAGATGAACATCAAACAAATGGAATAAAATATCCTTTCTATTACAACAATAGTAAATTATACAACAATTGGAAATAATTTATCTATTTTATTCTCCCTCTAGCTTCAAAAGAAGTAAGATATTTTGTATTTATGTCTAAACTAAGTGATAACTTGGATGGCTAGCTTGAGCTAATCAAAAAACACATTTTTTTGCAAAATACATTCAAATTTGGTATGATTTAGGAAAAAATCTTACTCATATTAGATGGACATAGTTGGAAATTGAGTTTGCCTTCTAGATTGGTCACCCATCTTCCTCTATCGCCTTCCATTGTGAGAAACACATGTTGTTTTTCTAGCTAAAGTGTTGACTATCAAGCTATCAAGTTGTTGCAACGAAATTTACGACAATGGGAGTTGTAACAATGTAGATTCAAGGCATTCATGAGTCTTGTAACAATGTTGTTGGTCTTGGGCATGTTGCAACATCCCTTTTAGTGATCAAGCCGAAGTTGTAGTGCTATAAAAAATTTGTAGTGGTGGGATGGAAGAGAGTTGTATGATTATACCTATCATAGCTCATAGAGTTGCAGTGCCTATTGTGGATTTACAACTGGAATTGTAGCAACATGGAGTTGCAACCTCATGGAAGAGTTGCAACCACATCCTTTTTCTCTTGTAAAACAATATAACTATGAAAGATACAATTTCGCAACATAATGTATAAGAATATTGTATAATTGGCGAAAAAGATATTAGTCATACCTACACTAGAAATGGGGAAATAATGGATAAAGATTTAATAAAGAGATGATGGAAAGTAGAATAATGACATCAAAAGGGTTATAGTTGGGTGTTGAAAATATGCCAATTTGGGAACCCATCAATGGCATAACACTAACTTCAGTTCATGGCCTCTATTGAGGACTCCATTTGAATTTTGCAATCATGTGTCCATTGGAAACTCCCCCCTGACCTTGACATGAATAAAAACGCATTCAACACTAACAACTTTGATAATGCTTGATTTTTATTATCACTGCAATATTACAAATACAACCAATGTATTTTCTCTAGGTCCTACAAAATATTGTGAGCAAGTAACAATTTTTTTAATATTTTATATGGGTATTTATATTAGATACAATTTTAGAAGTGAATAGGTGTCTTATTTTCAAATTTTGAGCGAACATAGTTAGATTGCACATAGTATAACTAATAGATGAAATGGCCTTTTTCTGGCTATTTTTTTAAGTCAATTTTACCCAAAATCGGTAGATATTTTTAAGAATCATAATTTTAAGTCATTTAATCTACAAAGTTCAAGTGTTGCAGAGGTTTTTTAGGGTGATGAATCCATTCATGCATTCAAAAGTTCATTTTAAACAACAATAAATCACTATCTTTCTTGAAATTGTGTTGCCAAATTTCAACTAAAAAAGTCTTTTCCTCTATTAATTAGACTCCATCATTAGATTGTACTTACAATGTTAAAATCATTGCTAAGTGTATACTCATAACTAATGTTAGAACCTTTATTTTAGATGACTTAGTCTATACTAAGAGAATATCAACATCTTTTGAATTAGATACATGCAAATGAACATCATCAACAAGTTATATAAAACTTAATATTTATCACTATCATTTATCTCTCTAAGTTTAATGGATTTTTATATATTTACTTATATGGAGAACTCTTAAACTTCATCTTTGGGAATGGAAATTTATGCATGTGGTTGTCAATCATCAAGATCTGGTTATGCATTGAATGTATCTTCTTCTTCTCATTCTCATGAGTGGCTCATTGATTCTGGAGCCTCTTACCACATGGCCAAAAATAAAGCCATGTTTTCTTCTTTAAATGATTATAACACCAAAAATATTTATGTTGGTGATGATAGATATCTTAGTGTTGTAGGGTCTAGAACCATTCATATAGATAATGGTCAGTTTAATGATGTATTATGTGTTCCTACCTTGTTCAACAACCTTCAATCTATTTATTAGATAACTCATTCAGGTGAAGGGAAAATCGTAGAATTATCACCTCATGATGTTGTAATTAAGGACCTAAGAGATCCTAGACATATTTTAGTTACTGGCATTGCTGATGATTCCATAAGGTTGTATAATTTTGACAAATTTTGGTCATCAAGTCTTCCCTCAATTTTTGTTGCTCATAGTGATGAAGTGAGTGAACTTTGGCATGACCAATTTGGTCACTTAAACTATCTCTCTCTTCAAACTATATGTAAATAAAATATGATGACAGGTATTAAATTTTGGGAAGAAGCAATTAATTGTGAAAATTACATAGTAAATCACCTTCCTACTAAGGTTTTAAGGAATATCACTCCAAAATAAGGCTAGAGCTCAATCAAACCAGATGTAAGCCACTTTTGTGTTTTTGGAAGTGAAGCTTGGGCCCATATTCCATATGAGAAACATAAAGCCTTAGAACCTAAGAGTGAAAAATATTTTTTCGTTGGATATTCTAAATATGTCAAATTATATAGACTTCTTCAACCCAAATCCAAAAATGTAATCATTAGAAGAGATGTAAAATTGGATGAAAATATATCGACCTACAAGCCTAGTTCGACGGGTGTGCCACCTTTGGCCTGCAAGCCTGATTCGGCATATGTGCAACCTCTCTCTATCTCTTCTACTTCTGACAATGTTCCTTCTACTTCCGATGATGACAGCGAGGATGAAAATCCCCCCTACCTCCTCACGATATTCCTTCGGCTCCACAAGTTCCAAAATGGGTCTGGTCTACTCGAGATGCAGCAGGTTCTCTTGCAGGTGACCCTGCAGATCAACGTCGTACATGTTCTCATTTCGACAAAGCCTCTTATTTATTGGCTCAAGTTCCAGAAAATTATCATCCAAATACTTTTGAAGAAGCTTCTGTTCATCTAGATTGGGATGCAACTATGAATGAATAATATTGTTCCTTATTGGCAAACGATACTTGGGATCTTGTTCCTCTTAAAAAGGGAAGAAAACTTGTCAGATGCAAATGGGTTTATAGAAAAAATATTGGACCAGATGGAAAAGTGGATAAACATAAATCCCGTCTTGTTGCTAAAGGATTTTCACAAGTTGAAGACATTGACTATATTGAAACCTTATCCCTTGTTGCCTGTTAGACTCCTGTAATTCACAGTATCACGAGGTGACTGATTATTTCTAAGATCTCTCATTTTGAAAATAATATTTGATAACGGGTAACACCACAGTCTCGTTTTGCTCTGACTTTTCCATCTCTAGTTGTGCATAGCACCTTCATCAGAATGGTTCACACTTCCACTATCTGGCAATCTCACAACATTTCGTTATTGCGCCAACCCCGCATATTCAAACATTATATGTGTTCTATACCAATACATATATTACGGTGTTCTTGAATTGTTGGAAACATTATAACGAAGTCCAACAATAATCAGGCATACCTTTATTAACTTGCAACCTTAGTCGAACAGTCCCGATCAACATAATTTAGGACTGGGGCCCAGCGCCGATGGCCGTTCCACATCCAACGACGGAGAGCAAGTCGCCTTGCTCCATACGATCCGACAGATATCTCTTGGCTTAGATGCACGAACAATAACGCGTGATGGCACGCGATGAGAGCGGTTTTCCAAATTTGCTCAGGGACACGTGTCGCCCAGCGTATGGAATCGCTCCGATTTCACGAATACCGGTTACCACTTCAAAGGCGGTGCGATCAACTGCCGATTTCACTCCAACCCGTCGTTACTATTCATTCTTGCATGGTTCCATCTTCCTCGACGCACCAAGTTCCGTTCAACTCACTTCCGTGTACAACACTAACTCGTGGCTCCAATACGGCTCAATGATTCTATTCAACTATTGTCATTATAACGAATCTCCATGGTATTTAAATCTCATTCATAGCAATCGGACTACGTCGTCGATCATCCACTTAACAAACCAAGTTTGTTACTTCACTCAGTCAGAGTTTACGCTTCAGGCAATTCCGTTATTATTTGATAGACAGAGCGTAGTTATACCTTGCTCTTTCAACAGGGCCTTATTCACCCTTTCCCTATTTCTTATGCAGAGCGCACGCACAGTCACTCATTCATAGAGTATGGTTCATTTGTCTTCCGAGGGGAATAGGAAATTCGCACAAAACCGATCCTCCAAGGTTCTTCACTACAGAATTGCCACACAATCGCTCCTTGACTCACAGTCTATTATCATGGCTCTTAACACAGTTTTTATCACTCAAATTTCCATACCCTTGCTTGTTGGACTCGGCTCAATTACACAGAATCATTCCTCAAGAACTCATGTGTTCACATAGGATTTAACTCGACAAGTGCACAATAATACTGAATCAATTCTTCATATTATTCGACCAAGAAGACATAAAATCACACATGGAACTTGTAAACAATTTTCCAAAATAGATATATATACATACAGGCGATCAATATCAAAATTAAATTCTTACAATTTCATGGCAGGCCAGATATTCAGTTCAGTGGCCATTATCCTCCTACTCTGTTGCTGAAGAAGTCTTCTACCTCTCTCCCTATCTAAACTCTTCAGGATTACATTTATACCACAAGGATGACCTGAATCGATTCAGGTCTCCAAACAGTTCAACAACTCTTAGCATTCCCAATTCCTAAAATTAGACTCAATAACCGAACCAATCCTAAACTAACTCTTCGTATTCCTATCTTAACCAATTTCTCATGTTCTCAAAATGACTTGAGAATAATTACAATTCTCTACCAAATTTATTTAATATTTACAAGAAATTTAAAGAACATGGGACCCCCTATGTCTACTCATGTACAAAGTAACTTTTGAGCCTAATGCCCCTGCATCAGACTCCCAAGCTTCAAATTATTCATGATCTCCTGATCATGTGCTCTCAGTCTCTGTCTCCAGGATCCCAAACTTGGTTTTGCTTCTGCCCATCAGCTGCATCATCCTTCAACTGATCTTCTCCAGGCTTCCAGACTTTGTTCTGTAAGTCACTTCCAGCTATACTTTCACTATCTTCTTTTGTCCTCCCTGTACAAAGATCCTTTTGTTTCCTTGCTGTTGTCTGCTGCTTTGGAGACACCCTTACCATCAGTCTTCTAATGTATTCAATCTCCATGTCCAGCTTATCCTCTAGCTGGAAATTATCTTACCCTCTGTTGTTGCTTTCAATCTCTGTCGCTGCCAATATTGCTGCTCTTGCAGTCTCACATGCTATTAACATGTTTACTACTTCTGCAGGTGTCATCCTCCATGTTGCATCTACTGCCACCATGGGTGTTGCTGCCTCCCCTTCCTGTCCCTCTGCAACACTTTTCTTTTGTTCATCATCTGCAAATTCATTCTCAGGAAACAATTCACCATTTAATTTCCTACCGGCAGTGACATACTCATCTAGTATACTAGTAAACAGAATTTGATTCTGCAAGCTAGTATTTGCTCCTCTCTTCTTCACAGCTTCAGGCATTTTTGATCCAGGGTCTGCAATCCCTTTCTCTTCTTCAAATGCTCCCAGCAAACAGTTCAACCATCTCCCCCGTACAGGTTTTTCATCTTCAACATGTTGGAGGTTAAACTCAGCATTTCCTTCATCTTTGTGGGCAATCTTCAGCAATTGCCTCTCATCTTCTTGGTTGACTTCAGCAACCAAATTAAGTTCTCTAGCCACTGTATCTTCATCTTCTGTCAGCATGGAATGCTGATTCTTCCTCACTTCAGTAGCTTTTAAAATCTGCCCATCAGCCTGCTCTTGGCCCATTATTCTATCCAATTCTTCCTTGTCAATGACAGTGAAAAATCCCTGCATATGAGACATGGTTGTCTCATCCTCCTTCAGCAACATTTTCTCCGCTCCGAAGACAATTTCAAAGGATGAATTATCTTTTGCATCACCTGTAGACATAAATAAACTGTCATTGTTAAAACCATGAGACCCAATGGTCTCAATTGATGACCTGGTCACCAATTCTTCTCCCGGCAATTCTAAGTCTGGTTCAAGGTTCAGAAATTCTTCATCATATTTTTCTTCAGCTATCAGAGTCATCCCCACTGCTCCAATCATCATGCCCAGATGCTGATCCTTCATTATGTTTTCAGCCAACACAGTTTCTTTTCTATTCATCTCTCTGACAACTTCCACCTGCGGTTCTTCCTCTTTCTCTGCATGATTAACACATGAATCATCAGCAGTAAAGTTCCAATGCTTCAATTTCTCCTTTTCCTCTGACAACACATCAGTATGTTGTTCAGATTGTCCTTCCAACCTCTCTATCAGCATCTTAGTATGTTGATTTGCATCCTTCATGAGACTGTCAACTGCTCTCACTTTTCTTCCATCATCTGCTCCATGAACTCCATCCATGAAGATCTTCCTGCCTTGCTTTCCTAGAAAACCATCTAGTGCATAGGTCCTCTGCTTTTCCAAATCTCTTCTCTGAGAATCCAACCTCCTATATAACTCAACAACTTCAATAGGAGTAGATTTCGGGAACCTTACGCAACCTTTTATGCCTCTGCTTGTTCTTGACCAATCCTCTGTTGGCCCTTCTCTCTCAGCTTCAACATTCTGTTGGATATCTTCATTTGACTCTTCTCTCTTCATCTCTTCCGGAGATCTCACTATCTTAAAAAACAGATTTCAAATTCAATGTCTTCTTCTCACCAACAAACTCTGAAGCTTGTTCATATTCCAGTGGTATACCTGCAAACACACACAACTTTTTCGTTTTCAAATCACAAGACTTTTCAGTCTTGGCTGCTTCCTCAAACACTTCTTCTTGAACAGGTCTGCACATGGAATCTTCAGTTTCCATCCTTGTCTCAAGAACTCTGGGTTATTCTTCCTTTGTGGAGTCTGTCATCACTTCACATTTGTCAGACGCAAGAACACAAGCCCCTACATCATCTGGACTTGTCCAATAACTCAGGAATTCCTCAATGAATTCCTCTTAAGCAAGACAGGCTTCTTGCTGCCTCGAGTCTTCACTATGTCTCACAAGATCTCCTGCAGGTCTCCACTCTTCACCTATGCTTTGTTCTGCTTCACAAGCATAAATTTCTTCTTTAAACTCAGTTGCTCTGAGTTCTTCTCTTAATAAGGCAATCTTCTTCTGCCTCAACCTCAATTGTAATGGTTTCCATTTCACATCCTTCCTCATGAGCCAACCAACTCTCTGGCTTTATTCTATCCTCAGTTTCAATCTGTTGAATTATTCCCTGATCTCAGCAAATTCCTTCCAATACTCTTCATCTGTGAGTCTCTTCCTCATGCCAATTGTTTTGGCATCTTCCATCATTCTTCTGTTGTGGCTTCTCTCAAAACCTCTGCAATCTCTGTAGTCTCCGCTATGGCTCTCAGTAGCCATTCTCTTCTCTAGGAGTTCTTCACTCCACAAGCTGCACTAAGCCTCTGAAACAGAAAGCTCTCTTGCTGCAACTCACCTCACCAGTCCCTTCCTCTGGATCCGGCTTTTGGCAAGTATTGGTCCCCCTTCTGCTGGAACCTTCTAGGCTTCACTCTGCAACTTTCTCAAGAACACCTCTTTTCTTCTGTCATCCAACCTCTGTTGGGAATCGTTCAGGTTCTGCCACACTTTTCTTCTTCACTCAGAATCCCTTGCTAGACTCTTCTATCACTGCTCTCAAAGCTTGTGACCTACTTCTTTTGAGATGTCTTCAATTGTCTACACTCTAACTTCTGCAAACAATCCTTCAACCAGAGTTAAATGCTGCTCACTTTCTCTTGGGAACACCGCAATTGTCCTCCTTATCCAGCCTTCAGTTGAATACCAGGCTCACTACCTTCGCTATCAAACTTTGTCTTCAATTTTCCGCACCCATAATTCTGCAATTACAAATTCAATCAGATTAAAGTTAATTACCTGCAAGATCATGATCCTGTCCTCCACTCATCCTGCAAATCCTATTCACTATGATTCTGTGTACTTTGCTGCCTGATCTTCCTTCTTCAAATCTGCAGTCTTCAAAACTCTTGTCCTCCAATTGGACTCTGCAATTCTGCAATCACCTTCACTGTATCTCTATAGGCTGCAATCTTATCATTTTCCACAAGTCTGGTTTCCTTGCATTCACCAAACTTGGACTTTTCAAAAAGAGCTATTCCTGAAGCTCTGATACCACTTGATAATGGGTAACACCACAGTCCCGTTTTTCTCTGACTTTTCCATCTCTAGTTGTGCATAGCACCTTCATCAGAATGGTTCACACTTCCACTACCCGGCAATCTCACAACATTTCGTTATTGCGCCAACCCCGCATATTAAAACATTATATGTGTTCTATATCAATACATATATTACGGTGCTCTTCAATTGTTGGAAACATTACAACGAATTCCAACAATAATCAGGCACACCTTTATTAACTTGCAACCTTAGTCGAACAGTCCTGATCAACATAATTTAGGACTGGGGCCCAGCGCTAATGGCCATTCCACATCCAACAGCGGAGAGCACGTCTCCTTGCTCCATACGATCCAAAAGATATCGCTTTTCTTAGATGCACGAACAATAACGCGCGATGGCACGCAATGAGGGCAGTTTTCCAAATTTGCTTAGGGACACGTGTCGCCCAGCGTGTGGAATCGCTCCAATTTCACGAATACCACTTACCACTTCAAATGTGGTGCGATCAACCGCTGGTTTCACTCCAACCCTTCATTACTATTCATTCTTGCATGGTTCCATCTTCCTCGACACACCAGGTTCCGTTCAACTCACTTCCGCGTACAACACTAACTCGCGGCTCCAATACAGATCAATGATTCTATTCAACTGTTTTCATTATAACGAATCTCCATTGTATTTAAATTTCATTCATAGCAATCGGACTACGCCATCGATCATCCACTTAACAAACCAAGTTTGTTACTTCACTCAGTCAGGGTTTACGCTTCAGGAAATTCTGTTATTCTTTGATAGACAGAGCGTATTTATACCTTGCTCTTTCAACAGGGTCTTTTTCACCCTTTCCCTATTTCTTATGCAGAGCGTACACACAGTCACTCATTCACAGAGTATGGTTCATTTTTCTTCCGAGGGGAACAGGAAATTCACACAAAACCGATCCTCCAAGGTTCTTCACTATAGAATTGCCACACAATCATTCCTTGACTCACAGTCTATTGTCATGGCTCTTAACACAGTTTTTATCGCTCATATTTCCATACCCTTGCTTGTTGGACTCGGCTCAATTACATAGAATCATTCCTCAAGAACTCATGTGTTCACATAGGATTTAACTCGACAAATGCACAATAATACTGAATCAATTCTTCATATGATTCGACCAAGAAGACATAAAATCACACATGGAACTTATAAACAATTTTCCAAAATAGATATATATACATACAGGCGATCAATCTCAAAAGAAAATTCTTACAATTTCATGGCAAGCCAGATATTCAGTTCAGTGGCCATTATCCTCCTACTCTGTTGCTGAAGAAGTTCTCTACCTCTCTCCCTATCTAAACTCTTCAGGATTACATTTATACCACAAGGATGACCTGAATCGATTCAGGACTCCAAACAGTTTAGCAACTCTTAGCATTCCCAATTCCTAAAATTAGACTCAATAACCGAACTAATCCTAAACTGACTCTTCGTATTCCTATCTTAACCAATTTCTCATGTTCTCAAAATGACTTGAGAATAATTACAATTCCCTACCAAATTTATTTAATATTTACAAGAAATTTAAAGAACATGGGACATCCTATGTATACTCATGTACAAAGTAACTTTTGAGCCTAATGCCCCTGCATCAATATTCAATGGCTGTCATTTATTTTCAGAAAAAGAGGGGAAATCCTAACTATCAAGAGCTTCAAAGGAATCAAACTACCTTTCAGTTCATTGAAGGAGGAAAGTGTTGCTGAAAAGGTATGATGACGAGAAAAACTTCATTCCTGCCCTCATTTCATTTCATTCACCCTCTTCTGCCCTTCATCTTTCCATTTTCTAAAGTTCCACGCTTCATGTATTTCAAAACCCTTAAACTTACCATGTATCACTTTATCCGCAGCTCCACCCCCACTTTGGGCCGCTTGATACATACCTATATATCATATATGTTAAACCTTACCCCGTCCTTAAATTTTTGCATCCACACTTAGCACCCCTTACCATTTTTCCCATTTTGACCCTTTACCTTCTCATTGCAAATCGCATGCCGCAAGTTTTAATGTTTACCTCCGCCGCCCATAACAAAAACCTTTAAATGTTTGTGATGTGCGATATAACCTAAATGTTGCGATGTGCGATATATCATAAATGTTGCGATGTGCTGTAAAAATTAAACTAATAAAGTTATCACCAAAAGGAATTCTGTACAACATGTACAAGATAAATGCAAATCAAATAAGGAGGTGGAATCATTCAATACTAAGTTAACGTTTTATAGGGCATGGGAATGTCTTCATGCTGAGACGAAAGTGGAAAATCGTTACCTATTGACGTGTACACAAACTTGTTATGAAAATCCATAACATATGATACCAATTGTTTTGATATGAGTGTTTTGATATGAATGGAGCATTAAATGGAGAAATCTTAGTTGATAAGCTTATGGATAATTTCTATATTCATTTCTAGGTTAGGATGTTATTTCCTATTACACCAACATATCTTAAATACACTAAGTTGGATGCGTCTTATAGGAATTTGGTGTCATATAATTATCTAACTGGAGCTGAGTGAGAATGCTTGACTAAGGTTTCTCCACAAATTTCTCAAGTTTTGCAATAGAATTCATCTTAAAGAGGAAAAAAGATAAAAGATAGCTCATGATTGGAGCACATAAACCATTGTCTATTTTAATCTTTAGATCCTTTCTTCTTACAACAATAAGCTATTTTTGCAATTTTATATAAAAATTAAAAAGCAACTCATGTAGTGGGTTCGATTTTGGAGAGAAAAAATATTGTATTTTGTCTTTGAATATATTAATTTCAGAAAATTTTAATCAAAAGATTCTTCTTTTAGCACATGGAAGTGTTTTCTCTTTCTGAATGTTTATTTCCTGTAGGTTTCATACTATGTTCCATCCAAGAATTTTGAAGTTATATGAAATTCTTCAGAGGTTAAGATGAGGACCGAATTTTCTTATTTCTCTCAATAAAGTTATTTTTATGTTGAAATTTATGATGATCATGTTGTTTTTCAAGGTATTTTTTAAGGATTCAAATCTTATGCACGTTTATAGTATTATAGGTGACTATTCTAGTTTGAAAAGTCATACATATAGAATGTAGGTGAATATTCAATAAAAAGACATGTAATTCACTATTAAAATTAGTAATTTTTTAGCTAATATTATTTATTTAATCATATGTGTGTGGAAAAAATAGGTGAAGTTTTAATCAAATGGGTGATTTTTTATTTTTTTATTTTTTTATTTTTTCAGAAAATGTCCAAAAATTAGCCAATTAGCAAAATTTCGCCCCTAAAATTTCCATGTTGTTTATATCATACCTATGCAAACCTAGATTGTTTCCTTGATTTCATGTGACTAAATTCTATTTTATAGTTAAACCATTGAAATATCATTTTGTGTGTTTTCTACTATATCAGAGAGTTGATATATTCAGGAAAATATTGAAGAAATTTGTATATTTCTATAGTCTTCTTTTATTACTTTTAACTTAGTATTTGTCATAGTTGGAAGTAAGATTTTTAGTTAAAATTTAATGGAGGGGGTTGTTTTTTACAACTTAGAAATTTTTTTTAATCCATAGGAACCTTCTTTTCCAAAAATGCACATCCTGGGTCATTGCCAAAATTTCCTGGCCAGAAACTATCTTCAAGGAATAAAAACATATTGGAAAGTAAGGGGGTCTTTTTCTTTCTCCTGAGTTTCCTCAAACAAAGTTCCATAATTTATTTAGAATAAATATGCATGTCCTTGATGGCTTGAAGCAATGGTATCTTCACACAAACATTTCTAAGTTCTCTCAAGAGATCAAATCTAGGTTTAACAATAAGCTTCTCTTGGTTCAATATTTTAGGGTAAGATAAAGTTCGGGGTTCAAGAGGTGGAGGTTTTGAAGTTGATTCATATCTGTATTCTTCATTCCACACCTATTTTTTTATATATTTAATCCGAAGTCAAGGTTGGTTATTAGTTAGGGTCCTCCCAGATCACATATGAATATCATTGAAAATTATGGAGGAAATATAGTCAGTAGGATAGGTGGTTGCAACCTGCATAATTTGCGCTCCCCTCCCATTATTTTGGTTAGGGATTGGTTGTGTAGGAGGTCGAGGTATAGGAGGGTTAGATGTGGACACTTGCAATTATGGCAGAGGAAGTATTTTTGAGGGAAGTTCTACAATAACTTGTTGGGGTGATCCATTAGTGGTATTCCTCCACCTTGGTTTCCAAATATGGTTTGGGGGAGGAGCCCATGATTTTGTTGGTATATTCCATAGCTATGAGGCATACTACATAATAGGGTTAGTCCAATAAGAATTATTATAAAAATGATATTGTTCTTGGAACATACCTAGGGGTTTGGTTTGCCACGATTTATTTGGAGCAATGAAGTATAATTATTTTTTCTCTACCGCTTCTTCATATACAACCTTCAAATCGGGCAAAGATGATAAGTTGTATGTGTTATTATTATTCCCACATATAGCACATATATCTACTTGATTTATTGGGAATTCCCTAAGTGGATGTCTCAGTCTAAATTTTAGACAAAATATATTGAGAGCCGCTTCTTCTTCCTCCTCCTCCTTCTTAGTGTTAAACAAGTCCAATTAAGAACCCGAGGAACTGAGTAGGTCAATTTTTAAGTTTTCCAATAAGTTCCCTAACTCAACTCTAATGATTCCATTTGTAGTATTCATAGTGTAGCTTGTTATCATCTCCCATGGTCCTTTTCCTGATTTGGTTGCTCCTCGAGTGTATCTCTGGAAAATTTCTATGATATCATTATATTCCAGCTGAGAGATGTCTCCCACACCCAAGAAGTTGAGGATACCATGCAGCCATCTTGATTCCTCATAATAATAGAACTTGCCATGTCTCAGGGGTTAAGTTAAGTCTCTTGACTTTCTTTATGCAAGGTGTAGTTAAATATATCGAGATAATCCTCAAGAATTTTGGATCTTCCTCTTGGGTCATTCTAAAGACCTATTCTCTTCTTTATTTGGATTTATAATAATATTTATATTTTGTCAAAAATTTATGTTTCATTTTCTCTCATGATATTTTGTAGGAAAGAGCTTCAACTTCTAAGCATCAATTACATAATCATGGCTTTGATAGAGGACATCGAAATAAAAAAGGAATGTATCAAGGTCTTCCTTAGAGAGACCAAGGAAGTTCAATAGCGTAGAGTGAGGAATGCTCTCCATTTTAACATCTAATTCCATTTCTGTGATGGGGAATCTAAAAGAGTCATATTCTTCTTTGACATGTTGATGTGAAATTTATTTTAAAGGATTAACTTCTGCTTCTGAAGGTTCTTTCAAAGATTCAGGAAAGCTACTAATTGTTAGTTGGTGCTCATTAGAACTAAAAGGTTCACTTTCTAGAGGGTTATGATCAGCAGACTGATTTTCAAGAAGGTATTGTTCATTCTCCATAGAAATCTTCCCAACGAGCTGGAAAGTGGGATTATGAAAAATTAATCTACTATTGTATTATAGATCTTCTCAACTTCAAATTATTGTGTAGGGATTTGTGCCATGGGAGATTTAGGCAAGGAAGCTTGTTGTTGGTGTCAAATAATTTGGTTGACCTTGTTTCTTTCCCTCTTGCAGTCTTCCTACAATGTTAGTATGGGGGGTGTCCTTGATAAATATACCAAGCTATTCCCTACTCCTAGGCACCTAACAAATCATATTGAAAGATAAAAGGTCAAAATATGGCAAGCCTTGAAAACTCAAAAATCAGCAAATAAATCCATAGAAACATTGACAAAAAACTGACTATACTATTGATAATTCCTTGATGATGCGTAAAAAATGACATGACTTTCAATTAATTTTAATTATATTAATGAGAATTTGATAAATTGTGCATTTAAATTGTCAATCTAAGGATCATTTGGAAGTTGTGAACTGTTGTGCACAATCTATGCTAGTGTAATATAATATGTCACATGATGTTGTAGTAATATAATGGTTGTTTTAGTTTAAGATTGATGCAGGAGCATTAGATTCGAGAAAATAATTTGTATTTTATTTAAACTAGGGGGTCTTATGTTTGTGAGGAAATATTAATTTTATGTAAATATTAATGGGATTTTTTAGAATTTTTTAATTAATTATATGTGAGTATTTGTTAATGTTTCCAAATAATTGGAAAAAATGAGAGAAATTAGACTTGAGATATCTAAGAATTAATTATGAAACCTAAGATAGACTTAGTTTCAAGATTTTAGGGATAAATCTAGATTGTAGGGGTGTTGAGATATTTGAGGACTTTGTTGAGTTATTGAAGGGATTTGAACCTAAATTGGTTTAATTCAATTTGTATAAATTAATGAGCCTCAAAGGCCAAATAGATCAAGAGCAGAATAGTCAGTGAGGTTTGGACAACAGAGGTTGTAAGCCTACGAGCTTTTGTAAAAGGGCCATTGATTTGAAAATCTGGCCATGGACCAAGAGGATTTTTGTAATTGATTACATTTGATTATATCGATGAGGAATTTGTTTTGGAATTTCTATGTGAATTATATATGTTCTAGATTAAATTCTGTCTAAATAATGTTTGAAATTCTGTGAAATAAGCATACGAGGAGATAATCGATTTTAAATTAATATCGATTCATGCTTTGAATTGAATTAAATCGGCATTTGTTGAAGAAGACGCAAGAAAAGGGATCGATCATCCTGGAGGAGGATTGGATCGAATATCAATTAAGTTGGTATTGGCATATCGGCTTTGGAAAGTCGATTTCATGGATGACGCAATCGCTTTAATCAGAATCTGAATGAACTGTTGTGTAAGAGTGCAGAATTAATGTTTGAAATCTGTTGATAAGAAATGTATTCTTAAAGTCAACCTCAGTGTTGAGGAATTGCGTTGAGAAAATGTCTGAGTAAATCGAACCTGGTCATTCAAATTTGTGTGGAGCACTGTTGGATTGAGGATTCATTTCAAATTGATATACAACCATCCGTTTGTTTACATCATATTAATATATATGTTATTGAACATTGTTTGACATGAATTGAATGTAGCCACAGGATTAATTCGAAAAGATGGAGTTAGAAACCCAAAATGCTATGGAAAAGCGATTCGAAAGATCGTAACCATGAACGTGTGCAGAAGCCGTATGGAGAATGGAGCAATCAAGTCGTGAAAACGATGGAAATGTGAAAGGCGCAAGTTCCAAATTATGGTGAGCATTCTTGTGTGGATTATACATCACGACATTGTTGTGGACTCATGGGTGTAAATTTACGGCCCTGTGATCACTATGAAGAAGCGCACGCAGGAGTAAAACTCTGTGTTGGGTTTGGAGGACACGCAGGAGCAGAATTCTGCGTATGAATTTGGTTCATACGTTTATCTATGATGATCTGAATTACAAAAAAACTGTGTTTTATTGTGAAGGCCTATGATTGGTAAGATTGATTCGGTATTTTGTGTTGAGCGTTGAATGGCGTTAAGCAAGTGTAATAACCAGCGTTAAACAGTGGTATCACGCTGCTTAAAACTGTTGTTGGTCGAGTTTTTGATGTGTGGGGCCAACGCTCATATTTGCTGGTGCATGAGGACAAAACAAAGTCAAACTTTGGAGACTGCGAGGTAAGTCACATTTGTATCGACCAAACATGCATTAAAACCGTGGTCAAGTTTATCATTGCGTTGAATGGAATCGGTACCTTGCATAGTTAATCCAAGGATCGAAGGACATGTAATTTTGTGTGGGCCAAATGTTATTTTAAATGGTGGTGTTTGCTGTGAAGGTTGGTTAATGTTGGAATGTATAATTCCATATGGGTTGGTTTGATTAACCAATGTCAAGCTTGTTTAAAAAGGCAAGGGCGCACATATATAATGGAACCAAAGTTGATTTGTTAAATCTTTGGCATTTGGGCTAATTATAAAGTTTGAGTTTAGAAATAAAACAAATGGTTGGTTAACCAAATTCTTTTATAAGACTGAAAAGGCTTATGAAGCATGGTTTTTAACCATAGAGTTGACACAAGTAGAGCTTCGACATTTAAATGAAATATGGTTGTGTATGGTTTCATAACCATAAGGTCAAGGTGAAGGGGAACTTCTAATTATGTAATGGTTTTATAACCATAGTGAATGTTTTTTTTAAAAGAAGCTTCCATATATAAAATGAATTGGAGTGTTGGGTTTTAAAGCTTCCGCATGAAAGAATTGAATTTTGGGTTGTGTTGAAGTATGGTTTTCATAAACCATAAAGATTTGTGAACATATTCTATAAGCTTCCGCATGTAGAAAAGTTGATATTGCCAGACTTAGAGTCCTATCTGGGGCATTTATTGAAGATGCATTTTTATGTGCATGAGAGTGGCGAGAATGTGGGTAAAAGCAGGGGTTCCCTGCATCAAATATA